>SSNS01000413.1:13787-53928 GCA_006937985.1 Aphyosemion australe | reverse complement strand
ACACACACACACACTTATATTTACATACCCACACACACACACGTGCATCCACACGAACAAAAACAGCTGCTTTCCATTCGGTTTGGAAAAAATTGCACCAAAAAGGAACAGAGAGAAGGAGGAGAAAATTACTCTCTTCTCTCCATACAGTAGTTCAGTCAGTGAGGCAAAAAGAGGACTCAGGTCTGTCTGTGGAAACATCACCCCCACCCAAACCTCTGATGGGTCCTCACACAGACAAACATACAGCAGGACCCGGCGGCGAAACAGAGGAGTCCCTGATAGGAGCCTGTTTCAAAAAGGCAGAGTTCAGGCAGTAAGAGCTCCTCCTGGTCTCCCTCCGACACACAGTGGATCTGCAGGTACGCTCGGACAGAAAGGGAGCGCTATCCTTTCTGATTTTTCTTGTTCTGAGCGTTCCACATGCCTCTTTTGGAGTGGTAGTAGTGAAAGAAGTTCCTCAGGCGAAGTCTTTCAACTTCCAACCCGTTCTGCAGCACCCTAAATAAAGACGGGGAAACAAGAAATTAAGATATTGTTGATTTTCGTGTTTTCCGACCACTCTCTATGTCAGGTATTTGCAACCTGTACAATCATTAGAATGGGAATGGATTCTACCGCAACCGGCAAAGGACCAAGCGCAACTCAAAGCCCAATTAAGAGTGGGAAGAAGAAGGTTTTATCAGCGGCATCTTGTGAGTCAAAAACCAATAATGAGGGACTCAAATATATATTGGAGGCTGCTTCAACTAGATCTGGGACTGAAAAAAGATGCTGACATGGCTCGTTTCCTATGACTAGTGTTTAGAGCTTGATATGACCTCACCAATGACTCGGAGAGAGCTAGCGTGCATTAGCATTAGCTGTGATCATGCTACAGCTGCTGTGTACCACTGAATGCTTAGAGAACAGACATTTTCCAAACCGAACACCAGAGTCTTTTTTTTTTTTAGTGAAGAGTTTGTGTGCGCTCCCGTGTCGGGCTGCAGTTACTCGCATCGCCGGGCGCGTCGCTCGTGAGTTACGTTTCTTCATCCTGCCTCGTGCTCCTTTAATTACTCGTAATTAACGTGTTAAATTCCCACCCCTAATTAAAACGCTAATTACCTCAAAAAATACAAATGCAAAAGAAAATAAAGATTTTAAAAGGTTTTTCAGGAAAAGTTTAGTTTCTTTTTTATCCCATTTTCAGATATTTCAGTTCACTGACCTGTCCAGCAGTTCCCAGTCCTCTCCGCCCCAGCGATCTTTGAACTCCTCCGTGTTCATTCCTCCAATTTTATCAAAATCAGACTTATAAATTCCAAACAGGCCAAAGCCGTTTACTTCCCAGTAACCTGCGGGAGAAACAGCAATTTTTAAGTCCAACAAAACCAAAGAATTGAATAAATATAGGGGTGATTTTATATATATATATATATATATATATATATATATATATATATATATATATATATATATATATATATATATATATATGTAAATGCGTTACTTATGATTAATTAATTAGAAAAAAATAACACATTAAAAAAAACTAACGCATTTAACCCTTTAAGCCCGAGGGTCCCCCAATTGGGGGATGTTGAAGTTTAGCAGCAAAATACATGCCCTAAATATCAATAGTTGCAAGCTGCACCTCTAAAGAAAGCTTAGAACCTTGGCTACAAGACCATGTAAACCTTTTTTACACATATATATTTTTTTCCTCCTGTTTTGAATTGAAATACAATTTAAAAGCATTTTTTTTAGAAATTAAAAGAGCTTGTGTTTACAATAACAATGTCAATGACTATTGTTTGATTCTCTGTCTCATTATTTTTAATTTTAAAAAATTGCTTTCGGGCAAATTTTAAATTTTAAAATGCGATTAATCAAGATTAATTAATTACAAAGCCTCTGATTAATTAGATACATTTTTATAATCGAGTCCCACCCCTAATAATCTCAACCCCCAGTGAGCCGTAGCGGATGGCTGCTCATACTGAGCCAGGATCCTCTGGAGGTTTCTTCCTGTTAAAAGGGAGTTTTCCTTCCCACTGTCGCTACATGCTTGCTTAGTATGAGGATTGTACCAACACAATGACACTAGTCAGTGTCTTGATGCAATCTGCTGGGTCCCTTATATAGGAAACTTTTTTACTGATTGGCTTATGAACTGACCTGTATTGAAATGTTTACTTTGTGAAGTGCCTTGAGACGACTCTTGTTGTGATTTGGCGCTATATAAATAAACTGAATTGAATTGAATTAATATATATATATATATATATATATATATATATGCATATATTTTTTTTCTTGCATTACCATCAGGCTCCAGTGGGGAGCTGCCACAGCTTAGCCTCATGACAATGGGAGCAAACGCAAGCCGTCCCTCCACGCAGTGCTTCCTGATGCTTTCCAGAATGTTGAGAGGGAAGTGGATGTGCAGGTCACACAGAAACACAATACTGTGACTATCCTGTGCAAAGAAAAAAAATGCATCAGTCACTTGAGTTAATGACATTTAAATAATCTCTGCATCTCTGTTTTCTCTGGTAAAACGAAAAGTGTGCGAGGCGGTGGTGTGTATATAAGCCTGTGGAACAGAAATGGATGTTAACACGAGCCTAATGCGGATTTTAAGATTAAAAAGTAGAGAAAAGTCTGAGCTCAGCATCAGCGGCTTGTCTTCACATAAAGAGCCCGGAAGTGGTTTAGGCGTGAGTGACGGCTCTGTCATCCCACACTGACAGCGCTGACACTCAGCTGACGGATCAATGTCTGTCCAGATTTCCAACCGCACTGAGCCCTGAGTGGGTCTGTGTGCATGATCAAGAAAACCGCCAGAGAATGGAGAAGGGGTGCATCCACACAAATAACCTGTAAAAAGGAGTGAGTTTGACAGCTGGGGTATACACAAAACAGAGGATATGACGCTTTGTGTCTGAGCTGCTCCCTGTCATCCCAAGCTTCTCTCTGTGGGAGAGGGGCAAGAGAGTCAGCAGGGGCCTTAGAGATACGGGCGATCAACAGCCTGTGACAGATCAGCCCAGCAGTGATGGATTCATTATGCATGAGTCTTCTTTCCATCTGTCCATCAGCCAGTAAAGGTCACGTGGTCAGCGAGTGTCTGGCCTTCAGCCAGAGGCTTTTCTCTGCCACTTCTTCCCTCTGTGGGTTTGTTTCTCTAACCTCAATCGTGTCCACTCCAATCTGTAGTCCTGCCGACCGCTCGAAGTTTCCTTCTCTTCTGAGGTACTCGTACCTGTCAAAAAGATTAAGAAGAATCCCACATCAGCATCTGAAGTTTAGTTTAAATGAAAGGACTAAAAAAGTTTGGAAATGTTATCATTTCCCTCCTAAATTAGTATTAATTTTTGTATTTTAGATTGTTAGAAAGCCAGAGTAGTTAAAGCAGCATTCCGCAACTTTGCAGTTATATGCTCTCTGTCGCCCTCTAGAGGCTTGCTGCGTAACATCACTGTCATAAAATCAAATCTCTCTCTGGGGCATAAGAGGCATGTTTACATTCCTAATGTCAGGCAAAACAACGAAAACAAACTTTTCCACCTCCACACATTGAATAAATAGTTTTATCAGGACTGTATAACAACTTTATGCCCGACCAAACACAATAACCCCGGTGAAATCATTTATTACTTTCCTAGCCATTAGCAGCACGGCTAGGTCAGAGTCCGTAGTTCATGCCGTTCTTTCTAAAAGAGCTTTCCAGCGAGGAAAAGACGGCCCAATAATAACTCTGGTCTTTGTTCTTGCTCTATCACGTTCTTCTTTTCTTTTCCTAGATTCCTCTGATACGGGATTTCTAGCTTTCTTTGGTGGATCTGCTGCTGCTACAGCGAGTCTACGTTATACAATTATGGCAAGCCAAAGGGATAAAAAAAATGCGCGTTCTAAACTCGCATTATGTCTGCCAAAACGCTCGTTCAAGACGCGCGTTTTGGCAGACATAATGCTCGCTTTTAGAACAGGTGAGTTTTTGCCCCCTTTGGTGTCAAGACGCGCATTTTGGCGGACATAACGCGCATTTAGAACGCACACTTTTTTAAATCTCTTTGGCATGCCATATTCTGCCATAAAACAACACCCAGTCAGAACTTCCGGCGCTACCCGAAGCACAAAAACAGACATGGGACCCCCCAACACTAACACAGGTATGAAAATGAACATAATAGGTAATGCTATGACACAAAAACTTTACAAAAAAGCATAATTTTAAGGTGTAAAAGTTGCGGAATGTTGCTTTAAGGTGCATTATGTAGGAATGAAGAAAAAATGACATCCTGTGGTCAAATTTGGTTACTGCAAAGAGTTTCATGGCTGTTGCCAGTTACGGATCAGCACCAGAAGATTATATGAGGAGCAACTTGTAAGACTTGTACATCTGTGGAACGAGCAACACAGGTAAATTTATGGGTAATGCACCAAAAATGTGCCACAATCATTGGCAATATGCTTACTTAGCTGTACCCACCTATTTAGCTGTGCAGCTCATTCCACAAACAGGCAGGCACCAAAGAGCATCCATGCACATCCTCATTTTTATGCTTTTTTGAAAATTCTTCTCTATTAAAATCCTGCAGTAGGTATATCTTTCTGGACAATTAAAGACCAAGTTCCCTTATTTTTTCAACACTTTTGCAGTGGTGTCTAGTATAAATGAATGCCTTGTGAGTTGATCTGTGGGAAAAAAGCTCTCACGCTCCTGTTTCAGGAAGTAGAATTTAGCTAGAGGAGAGGTGAGTTGCAGACGGCAGGATTTGGAGTCTTATTTCCTGATATTCTGACATCTCGCCTCTGATTGGCTAACAGCAACATGCTCTGCAACTTTGATGTTTTATCTCCACAAATAACACAAGCCTGAAGGAGTTCTGCCGTGTTGTGAAGTTGCTAATGCTAACGGCTAGCTTCTGCTAGCTGAGATGTTCTCTGCTCTCTCCTGGACGCTAAATCAACAGCCTTCCCTGTTGTGAGCCATGTGCATGAATGGTAACTTGACATTATGATGTTTATTTGTCAGGCTGTTCTAATCCAGGCGTTTCCCCGTCTAATGCAGGAAATAGGGGTAGAAAACTATTTTCACATTTAGCCTAAGTGTGAAACTCAGAGTGAGCGATCATATTTAAAAATTAAGTAAAAAACTGTTTCTCAGTGAACTTGTTTTTTAAACTTTTTACCTTAATGTGAAGGTGACTAATAATTATCAGTAATATTAAAAAGGGATAAATGATTAATTAAATCAGGATTTTACACTTTTCACGAGGCCTTTTTATCTTCAAGGCTGTTTGCACCCACCTTGGCACGGTGCTCTCTTTTAGCGCCTGCTCCACATCCATGTCCTCGCTCTCAAAGTCCACAATAATGATGCTGAAGTTGTCATCCTTTGTTTGCTGATGGAGATTTTCCATGTCAGAGATAAACTGCTGCACCCAGCGAGCCTGGTTTTTCACTGAAGGACAAGAAAAAAAAACTTATAATGAAACAGTCTGCTCCATGATGTTTATTCCCTAGAGGTGTTGAAGAAAACTACGTGAGAAGAGCTTTTGACTGACCTGGCACCACAAAGTGCACCATGACATCTCTCCTCCACTGCAGCATGACGGGCTGGCAGAGAAGAGGCTTAGCGTAAGTGGTGCTCCAAGGTGTCACTCCAGGGTGCACGGAGGACCTGGTAGAAGGAGGTGGCTTTGGGGTGGTGAAGCTGGCGGTGGCCGCAGAGGGAGGTGGTGCCGGTACGGAGGCCGGCGCAGAGTCGGTGTTCTCCAGACTTTCTTCTCCCTGCCTGCCGCGGTGGAGCAGCAGGTAAATGTATTCTGAAAGACGCACCACGTTACGGCCTCGCTCCATGAGCTCCAGCTCCACTAGGTAACGGTTCCCTCTTGCCGAGTCGCGCCTCTTCTCGACGTTGATGATTCGCAGCAGGGTGTAGATCCTGCAGTAGGCACAGAGAACATCTTAGGAAAACAAATCTGGGTGGTGCTCACTTTGAAATTCACTCAGATACAGAAGAAGAAGGCTGCTAAAGCACTGAAGTCATTCTCACTGGATTCACTTTTTATGTGTGTTTAATGAATCCACTTCAAAGTTGCTGCTGCTCATTAGAGCTGTGGAACACGACAGATGAAGGAGAAAAATTAAAACAAAAAGTTGATTTTGTTCTAATTGCATCAAGGCTTGGGATCAAAACCAATAATTTCATTACAATCAAACACCGAGGATGATGAACATGATGTGACATTGCCTGTGAATGACAAAAATAGCTAAATTACTTTGCTTTTTATAAAAAAGTGTGGTAGAAAACAGGTTTGAGGCTAAAGAATCGCCTCCTTAATGCTTACCCTCCGTTGCGTTCATTCAGTTTCTCCATGTACTGCGCCAGCACGTCCACCACCTCGCTCTCCGCCAGCTGAAGGTTTCCAGACACGTTGCAGCGCAGGTCATTCCAGTCAGAGCGCAGCAGCTCAAAGTCCATCGGATTAACCGAGAAAGTCCTCTGCCAGTTGATGCTCTCCTCGGCCCAGCCCGGACGAATCTCCACCTCTTCGTAGCTGTAGTCTGACATCTCTCCCTCCTCCGGTTCGGCCTCTGGATCAGGATCGGGATCGGGATTAGAGCGGTTTGCGTCTGGGTCCATGTCTGCAGGGTTGGGCTCTGGGTTTGGCTGCTGCTGAGATTCTGTAATCACTGAGGTTCTGAGGTAAGAGGTGACCCGTAACTGACTGTGGATTGGGTTTTCTGTGGAGTTGAACTTTGGAGGCGCGGCTGGTGTTGGGATTGGGTTTTGGTGGAAGGAAAGTGGACCCAGGAGGTCAGCCTTGACGGTAGTCCTGACGTTCTGTTGATCCCCTCTCCTCCTACTTTTCTCTGGTTTCCTTCCCGCTGCTGCTTTGTTAGCAGACCTGTGGGATGTTTCAGCCTGGATGTTTCCGTTGTGAGTCGACGCCTTACTTTCTTTTGTGGGGGGATTTGGCCAGAGTTGTGGGGCACTAATAAGGTGCCTGACACCTGTTACTCCTCTTCCAGCATGACCTTTGTGGCCCACATTGACCAGCCGAGTACTCTTCCCAGTTTGGTACAAAAACACCCCTGGGAAAACCTCTCTAGGGTGGCGTGACGCCCTCTCCTCCCTCCTCTCTCTCCGCTGCTCCCTCTCTCTTCCTCTCTCCTTCGCTGGCCGAGGCCTGGTGATGTAGATCTTGTTCTCCTCCTTCTTCTCCTTTTTGCCACCAGCAGGCTTGTTGCCGACGTTGTGGGGGTGCTTGCTGTGGGCCGAGTTGCTGAGGATCTGCCTCGCTCGGCTCGCGAGCGCAGACAGGGACGACTTCTGGGGGAAAAGGAGAGAGGACTTGCTAAGTTTATGTGGCGTCTCAACACCTCCTCCAGGACTTGGGCCTTTGGTTTTCTTAAACAGGTCCTGATCTGAAGGATCAGAGTGGATCCAGGACAAAGAGCGTCCCCTAACCACGCTCTCCATGTCTGGCTGCAGAACCCTGGGTTGATCCCCCTCCAGAACCCTCCTGGTATCTTGTCTTACGTCCCCTTGGGTATGATCTCTCCCCCAGTCCCTGTCCAAAACCCTCCCCATCTGTCTCTCTCTGTGTGGAAACTGTCTTCTTTTTCTTTGATGTATGATCCTGTTGACTAGTCCCTCTTCTCCTTCCTTAGGGCCTTCTTCTTCTCCTTCCTCCTCCTCCTCATCCTCCTCACCAGCTGGTGTGGGTCCAGTTTTCAAGTGGGAGGGGTTCGATGTACGACTGGTTTGACTTGGATTGGAGGGTTTCCGGGGCAACTGCGTGCCAACGATCTCTGCTTCGTCCTCTGCATCTACCACCTCTTCTTCCTCTAGAAAATCTGTTGTGACATGAAGGAGATTCAAAGTTATTAGAGTGTGCACTTGCATGAACAAATGCAGTGTGTGTGTGTGTGTGTGTTGGATCACTGTGACGAGTGTGTGTTTGCTCATTATTAGTTACCATCTGGGTTGGGGAAAAAGAACGGTCTGTCATCCTCTTCCTCATCCATCTTCATATATTTGTAGAAACCAAACCTGGCAAACAAAAGCGAGAAAACGGCACACAAGCGGCGGCAAAAATTAACCGAAGGTTAATGTTTCAAGGGGCTTTGGAGTCTAACAGGTGGAATCGCTAAATAAGAGGTCACGGGGACATCAAAAGGGAAACACAACATCTGCATAAACACTGAAGTCAACGAGACAGAGACAAATTTGCTTTTGCCTTGAGAATAGATTTAAAAAAATTAATGTCCTCACTTTTCCAAGTAGATAGGGGACTCTCTGTAGAAACACTTGTTCTCCCGCTCCATGTGCGTGAGACGCGTGAAGTCATTAGGGTAGACAAACGACAGGTAGACCTGAAATATAGTTTTCACATCACAAACCGTTGTAAACCAAAACTGTTTCCCAAATCTGCTGCTGCAGTGACACGTGCTGGCCTGTAGAGGGGGGCAGTGCTCAACATCTAATGTTTTGGCACAAAGAGAAAAAGGCTGATTTACTACCAAAGGTCTACCGGTCTCTTTATTCTGTTTGTTGGGTTTGTGAGGAATTTTTAAGTGCAAAAAAGAAAAATCCTCCTTTTTTTGACTTACAAACTGCAGGCCCTGGTATCTGGCGATGGGGAAATCTTTGACTACGTAGGTGGGTGAGTAGAGACAGGCTGGGAGAACGTTTTCCAGGCGAGAGGGGTCAATCATTGGGGCTGAAGAGAGAGAGAGAGGTGATTAGTCAGAAAATACGTCCAGAAATGTTTAATTACACTTTGAAAAGGGGACTTTTAAAAAGAATAAAGAAAGGAGACAGAAAATGAGGCCCAGTAGGCTCGATTAGAGAATTAGGTCTCTGAATGCTGCATAAATGACAGCTGCTGTGAGGTGAAAAAACACGTAAATTAGCATTTAGAGGAAAGAAAAACATGTCAGAAAATCACAATACGGGCAAAAGGAGGACTTACTGCTATAGAAGGTGTCTCTGGGATCTGGTCTCAACATGTCGGCTCCATGCTGCACGTTCAGCTTTCCCTCTGGACCCCGAGGCCAGGACACTTCAGGGAGACGGATATGACTGGCCAAGGTCTGAGGGATGTGGTCCACACTATTCATCTTCAGACTCGACTCATCTGGAAGGAAAAAGAAAAGGAGAATGATGCGGAGGAGGAAGGAAAGGAATAAAATTATATCAGTAAATGTTCACCAATAAAGAGAAGTGAAAAGGTACTAGAATAATGACAAGAATCTAAGTTATCTAAGGAAAGTTTTGAAAAACCATAAAGAGCAGAGCGGTCATAATTACACCAATCGATAACAGGAAGGAAGGGGAGAGCACGTGTGATTAATGGCGTGTCAGGAGCAAGGCCTGATGGGAGAAATGCTTTATAATTTACAGGGGGGGAGGAGTGTGTGTTTGTGTGAAAACGCTGCAGACAGTAAGATGGTTTTAAACTTCAATAAGACATCTGCTTATCACATGCCTTACACACAAACACACACACACACACAGATGCACGCACGCACACACTCACGCACATACACACATGAACGTACACACACACGCGTGCGAACACACACACGTACACACACACACAGATGCATGCACGCACACACATGCACACACGCACGCTCCAGCAAACACACACTTACACACGCACGCACGCACACACATGCACACACACACACACATACACACACATGCACACACACAGATGCACGCATGAATGCACACACACGCGCGTGCGCGCGCACACACACATGCACACACACACACATGCAAATGCACACACACAGATGCACGCACACACACGCGCGCACACACATGCACGCACACACACACACATGCACGCACGCACACACACACATACATACGTACACACATGCACGTGCACACACACACGTGAGTGGGCATTGATGGTTTACTTGCACATGAGCCACCACCTAGTTCTGTTGTGTCACTCAAACACTGCCACCTGCTGGCTATGCATGAAGTGACAATTATGTTCATTGAAGGTTCTTTTAATCCCATAAAATAAAACGATTGAAAGACAAACAAAAATGATATGAGAAGAGTTTAACATAATTCGTGCATGAAAGGGTTAGAAATGCTGTGTCAACAAACGTTCTTCTCAAACATCAAACACTGAGGCAGGGAGGGAACGTGTGGTGGGAAATGATGAGACATTAACGTCTGAATCCAGCGAGTGACCTCATCCAGCGTGTGAGGCCTCAGTCTTCTCTGTCACAGCTTGTCATAAACAAGAAGGCAGGATCTGGGATGCATCCAAGCAACACTGCAGCTTTGCCCAATGTGTCAACTGCACGCATCATTTTCTTGAGCAGCTGGCATTTTCTCCAGCTTACTGTCACTGACTCCTTGTGACACATGATCATTCCTGGAGCTACAGAGGTTAAGCATCTATTTAGGAGGGGGTTTTCTCCTCTTTGCTGCAAATACAACTAAAAGTCTGAGGTTTTCTTCAAGTGAGTTTTGCAACTATCGTTTGAGGGAATAATAAAATAGGATTGATGATATAATCAAAGAAGAAAAAGCATTCGTGATGTAAAACTGCAGATTTAAGAAGTTGCTATTTATACATCTTTTTTTTTTCCTCAGGGAAGTTCCCTGCAAAACCTAAAGAAAAAGAACACAACAGGAGAAATAAATAGCTCTTACCTGTGTACAGGGAGACGTAGGCAGAATCTATCACCTCGTATTTAAGACCAGGGAGGAATGGACGCCACTGTGAGGGAGAGAGAGAGAGAAAGAGAGAGATAGAGTGAGCGAGTGGAAGAAAACGAAATGCCAACATGTGAAAAGTAAAAAGGTGAGCAGGAATCATCCATCCCTGTTTGCCAACTAAACTGTGACATTCTCTGTGTTATTGATCTGAGCCACATCACAGGATCAATCTGGTGCTATAAACACACACACACAGAGAGAGAGAGAGAGAAAGAGAGAGAGAGAGGGGTTTATTGTTGCATTCACAAATGTGACGGAGGAAAATAAGTGAGTCAAAGAAAAGAAGCAGAAAACAAGAACATGACTGCGTGACTGAGCCGACAAAGTGTAAAAAAGAAGAATCGATTAATGACCTGCGAACAGAAAATCACCGAGAGAGGAAGGAAGAGAGGATGAGGTAGAAAGACAGGCTACAATTCTTTTAAATAGATTTCACAATTACCTCGTCACTTCTACTTACTCAGGATATAATCATAGGAGACAGGTCATTTTCCAAGGCTTTGTTTGAGAATACAAACACAAACACACACCTCAGGCCCATGCAAATGGCCCCAAGTGTGTGTGTGTCCATAAATAACTAACACACACATTAGGTTTTAATGGCATTTCATAAACGTCACATCGATGAAAGCCCAAACCTTAGAGAAACATCGACCAGCTGTTTGCTGCTGCAGTGTCACAACAAAGAGGAGTCAGTTTTAAAGCTTTATGCGTCAAAAGATTGAAACAAAATCATACGTTTTCTCAAATTAAACCATCCATCCATTTTCATCCGCTTATCCAGGTTCAGGTGCTGGGGCAGCAGCCTAAGCAGAGTGGCCCAGACTTCCCTCTCCCCAGCCACTTGGGCCAGCTCGTCCGGGGGAATCCCAAGGCGTTCCCTGGCCAGACAAGAAACAGTCCTTCCAGCATGTCCTGGGTCTTCCTTTAGATCTCCTCCCGGTCGGACGTGCCCGGAAAACCTCACCAGGGAGGTGTCCAGGAGGCATCCGAACCAGATGCCCGAGCCACCTCAACTGGCTCCTCTCGATGTGGAGGAGCAGCAGATCTACTCCAAGCCCCTCCCAGATGACTAAGTTTCTTACCCTATCTCTAAGGGCCCAGACACCCTGCAGAGACAACTCATTTTGACCGCTTGTATCTGCGATCTCGTTCTTTCAGTCACTACCCAAAGCTCGTGACCATAGGTCGCCCATGTTTTGATATGACACATTGTTTTAAACCAAAAATGTGAATAAATTGTGTTTTTTTTAACAGTTGTACCTGTATATCACCCAGAATTTCAGATTTTCTTCTAATTAAGGTTGTCTAACATTTTTCACACTTTGGGACTCACTGAAACAGGATTGATGATGATTTCACCTGCAAGGAACCAGTGGCTTTCTATAAATACAATTTGGCTCACCAAAATTTTAAAAATTCCATCAACATGAGAGTGAGGCCTGAGATTAATGCAGCGTAACTGAGAAGCCTCACAAATGTTTTAAAACATTTCACATACTTTTTAAATTTTTGACCACTTAATTGTCATCAAATACATTTGATTAGCAACAGCTGAATGCTAATTAGCTCCTAGCAGCAAAGGAAGATGCAGCAGTGATGTAATTTACCCATGCATTGATTATTCTCAGCTTTTTTTTTGTTTTTGTTTATTAGAAAGAATGCAGCAGAATATTGCATGTGTTTAGGACAGCAGCGTCCACTCTCGGTCCTCGAGGGATACTATGGAGCATAAAAAAATTCTAAAACATGAACAAATATGGACGTCAAGGACCAGCATCCCTCAGTCAATACTTTTGCTTTCTAAAGTTAGGACCTGATAATGACAAGATATTATTAGATTATATTCTAACAGATAAATGAAAAAGGGTGTTTATATAAATGTAACTGCATGTGCATTCATGGTTCACACCCCAGTTGGTGCACTGGCTCAAAGGTACACACACTGTACCCACAGAAGGGCACAAAGAGAACATCAAACAAGGACACATGTATAACGTCATGCTGCGCAGCAGCAGGGAGCAGCACAGCAAGGCACCAAAGACTTCACCGTTCTGCCATTTTTTCCAGTGTGATTGTCTTCAAAGGCAAGCTGTCACTGTTTGAGTCAAGTTAGGACAAAAGGTTTGGGCTACAAATGAGTTGGTCGAGGTTTACTTTCACCTGAAGCACAAAGAAAAAAGGGAACAGAGAAAGCACAGTGGTCCATGAGCAGTGGACTGTTTGGTGCAGCAAAATGGGAAAAAATGGAATTTGGTAAAGGGCGTTGCCTGGTGTGGGATGTCAAACAGGCAAGGATGCTATGTAGCTAGTTAGAATGGTGGGGGTAAAATATGCTAATTAAAGTTTTTATGCATTGCTTGAAATTACAAACGTAAAATCTGTGTAATTCACTTGACTGAACATCCATCAGGCGTCTTTCCACAAATCAGCCAACCACATCCAAATTCCACACATTTCAGATTTCATTTGATGTTTTTAGGGGAAATCAGTTTTGAGCAGGTTGAGCATAACGTGTTTGACTCAGATCTTTTTAAGTGACTTGAAAAGGTTTGTTTTACGTCGCTCTTTGAATGACCTCAGTTTGGAGAAACAGATCATTTCTGAGAGGTGTGCTAATGGCTGGTCAAAATAAAGCCTTAAGCAATTTATGCTAATGCAACCAGGTGACCAGTCAGCAGACATTTTGAAAAAGAAAAAAAAAAATCAAATTCCTTAAAAAACAATCAAGTAATGTGAACCTGACAGCAAAGTAAAGGTTTTAAAACCATTTCAAAGAATTTTCACTTGACCCTTATTAATATTATTGAGGTTAGAGTCATTTTAGGGATAACAAAAACCCACTCTGAACTGGATTTTAGCTCCTTGTGAACTTCCAGTTTCATCACAATAACTTTATGTATGATATGGTTAGCGCTGTCACCCGTAGGTTTCTGAAGAGCTGAATTGACGCCCAATGGTCGGATCCCACCACCGCCATCTTGGCTGCGTCACGCATCTCATCAAATACAAAAATGGAGCTAAAAGCTGAGCTGTGAGGGTGGGGGCAGATGATTGACACCCAACAAACTCTGAGCCGATGCAGCTACGAGCTAACTGAGCTAACCAAAGCTAATGGGCGCTTTTAGCCAGAAAACTGCAGTTGGGTGACTCTGCTACCCTCTGCCAAGGCTGTAACACGTGTCAGGTTTGGACTTCAATTATATTTTTTACCGTATTATTAGGTCTACATATCCATAATGAGATAACCTATAGCGCACTACTGTTTTACTCTATGATGTCATCGCCAGCCTCCATCAAACCGACTGCTAGTAGGAGATCTGGTTGTGTTAGAATTCTGGGAGTCCTAAAAATGTTTTTTTTTTTTTTGCTCATTCCTGGTGCCAGCCCCATAGCGGATGAGGGGGGAACTGCAATTTTAGTCACTTTCATGTTGGTTTCACTTTAGCCGGCAGAGTTTGCCCCTTGGTTTATCATTTTCAAGCCTTTGAAGAGAACAACACACAAAAACTAAAATTATTCAAGCATTTTTACACCTGCAAGGCTGTTTAACAACAAGGGGAACATTTTGTTCTTCTGGCTATGTGCAGCTGAATAAAAAGTAATATCTTGCAGAAGCATAAATGAATGTAGTGACTGTTCAGGTGTATCCTTTGTGAAATAATGTTAATGTGGAGCAGCAGGAAGATGCCGAGGCCTGCTCAGTGGCCCTAACAGTTCAGTAGAGAGGAAAGGAAATCAATATCAAAGGGGAAATAATAAAAAGTACCAAATGCAGAACAAAACGACTTCGTGTAGCCAGCAGGGTTGTCTCATCTGTGGATCACCCACTGATATGAAGGTTTTTATTGTTCAGTAAGCTCGCCAAGAGTAGTTGCTGCTTCTGCTCACGGTGCTGACTGATGCTCTTTGCAGTATCACATTTTGTCCCTTTCTTTCCATCCAACTCACAGAAAGAGATTTTTATTCCTCCAATGATCAGGGCTTTATTGCATCTGTAAGAGCTGACTGTTTGTTTCCTTCAATTCAATTGTAGGCTCTAAAGCCTGAGGCGCTGCAGATATGAAGCTGCTTTTATATTGTGACATATACCAAAACCTTGATCCTTCTGAGTTCACGATAAAAAAAAAATCACTTAAGATTTGAGGCCACATGCAATTAGCAGGAAGCAAACACTTCTGGGTATTTGACAAAAGGAGGGTGCAGCTACAGTTCTCACTAATATCAAGAGGTAAAATGTGTACTTTGAGTCACTTTTCTCACCAACACCGTGCACTTTAGATCTTAAAATAGAATAGAAATAAAAGAATAGAATTAAAAACTATATAAATATCTTGAGTCGAGAGAAAAACAAACCCGGTGACACCCTTCTAAAGGAAAATTCATTGATTTATTTGTAATAATTTTGAAAATAAATCAACGACATTGAGGATCATTAAAGTTTAGGAGGCCAAAACCTGATCTAAATGCACTGTTTTCATAAAAATTAGATGAGCTACAAAAATATTCTTAGTTTTTATTAATCATAATACATAATTTTGTGCATTCTAAGCTTTTATTTAGTGTAACGTTTGCTGTCATTTTCGCCTAGTTGGGATTAATTCTTAAATATAGTTGCTTTTGACATTTGTTTACCAGCAGATCAAAAATAAAAAAGATAAAAGTCTCTATGAAATAAGGACAACTTGTTCAGATTGAACCAAATCAAATATTAAGGTGCAGGGAAAATAATACTGACACACGGGTAGGAGTGTAAGAAAATATCAATACACTGAAATATTGCAATACTTTTCGTTATGAATTAATCAATTGTATTGATTTTTTATTGAGAATTTACATGCAAACATTTTTGTATGTGGTGCAATTCAAACTCCGACTGATAGGTGGCAGCACATTTTACCGCCTTCACGTTAACGGAACGAGCTCTTCCTATAAAACTTGACATTTTTTGGAAGTGTCTGGTCTGAGTTTTCCAGTTGAATTGAATCTTAAACGTGACCTAGAATGTAAACCAACATTTTCTTTGTAGTTGTTGAATAAAGACAGCTTGGGTGGTCAAAAGTAGCATGCCAAGAAGTCAAAGCCGTGTGTGACCTACTTTTTATGTAAATTAAAAAGTTGAAAAAGGCGATAGAAACTCCTGATCTGAGAAAGTCTGCCTTAACACGTCATAAGGGGGAGCCCTTCCTCCTCAAACCTGCATGTCTCCAGTGTCTGAGGCCTTCTGGGGAAACCAACCAATCAGCAAGCAGCTCATTATCATATTCATGTCCTGGCCGAGTGGGAGGGGCTAAACGGCTCTTTTCACAGCAAGGCTGGTTTAGGGGTTTTAGAATGGCCTGTATCAGGGCTCCTGGGACTGATGAAAGCCAAAAGAAACTTTATTATGCTTTTTAGAGGCTCAAAGCTGTTTTAGATTGTTGATTAACTGCATTCTAGGTCCACTTTAAAAATTGCAAATATCATCTGGCTTTTAGTATCGCCAGATTCCTGCCCTACACGAGGATGCAGGATCTAAGAAATAAACTGTTTTTATAAGATAAAACTAAGCAAAAAAGACATTCGTAAATAATATAGTTCGTTAGTTTTTCAGCCCTCTTTAATAAACACATTAAATTCAGTGACAAGTGAAAGGAGAGAAAAAGCAGAATCAGCACAAATAAAAGGCTTGTAAGGTAAGGTGCATTTATTTCCACGTACACATCAGCGGACAACAATTCAGCAACATCACATAGAATGACACCCGGCTAACAAGCCCAGGAGTTCAGTAATTGTGGTTCAAAGAAGGCAAAGTGACAGCTAACAAGCTAATGGGAGAATAATAAGTACGTTGGAGTGTTTATTTTTATCAGCGTTTAGGAGTTTAGAGGAAGTGTCACTTTTCGTTCTGCTGCCATGTACTTACTAACAAACAGTGTAGAAACACAACTTGTCTTTTCTCAAACACAGTTTCATGTTCGATGCTTTTCTCTACAGAACGAATAACCCAAGATTACAACCGATAGCAGGAAGAAAGAAGAGAAGACGTCACTTTTCCAGATTGGGTGCAGGAAAGGTTGTGACAGACTTAGGTAGGTGGAGAAACAAAGCATGAATTTAAACACACGGAATGGAAAATCTGCGGCGTGCATCTTCCGAGCTCGTGCTGCACACTGACAGGTGCCTGGCAACTCGGCATCACGGGAGACGATGCATTCCTGACAGACTGAACAAATACAGAAGAGCACAGAAAACACAAAGCACTGCTGGTGCTTCTGTTGCTGCCAGACAATGTTCCTACTGATATTTGAAAATGAAGTAGACAAGAAAAAATTAAAAAGCTGAAAGATGAAGCATGGAAAGAAAAAAAGACATGCAGAATAATTATGCTCTTATTTCCACTGACAACAAAACAGGACTAAAGTTGCATGCTAGAGGATAAACGCCACTCTTCATTGATTGTAAGTGACACCATTACAGTAGATGTTTTTTTTTAAATGTCATTTCATGTCTTGCCTCGGGATGAAGGAGCGATATTCAGAGAGATGAGGAGGTGGATACAGAGACGGGGTGTTTGCTTCTGAAATTTACATTAGTGGAAGTATCTTAGAGGAGACACTTTAGAAACACAAATGAGCACATTTCAGCACGCCAATGCCCTGACAGCTCAGAGGGGAAATCAGTTACTCTGACTAACATTCACTCGTTTCCTTACTAGGTGCATTGTCATTTCAAGGTCATGTGCTAGACTGAACATCCATCCAACTTCTTCGACTTATGCAGTGTTGGATCACAGAGGTAACAAGTCCAGCAGGGAAACTCAGAGGCGCTGCTGCTGATAGGCAAGGCAGGCAATTGCTTGGGGCCTCCAGACCACAAGGGGACCCCAGAGGGCTGACAAACTTGAAAGTCAGAATCGCAAGAGTAGTGAAAAAGTGAAAAGCTGTCATTTGACAGCACAAGCACAGCAGCAGATCAGCTTGGAGCCTCATGGTAATCTTGCAGCACAGTTGATCTCAGACATCCCTTTCTCCTTTGACTCTTTATCCAGACTGTACAGCAGGATTTTATCGTATTTTAGAGCAAAAAGGATATATAATCTCTCTGATGAGGTCTTCTCCCAATGGGACATGCTCGAAAAATCTCCAGGGGCTAGCCTAGAAATCTAAACAGACAGTAGCCGAAGCAAAATAATTTTGCTCTGCATGCTCCATAGGAGCCTCAGCAGGCCACACCAGTCTGGTGTCTTGCCAATCACAGCGCTCTATCGGTTTGGTGGGCAGGATGATGCGACAGAGCGGAACAACTAAGATGACGGCAGCTCGTTTGAAACGGCTCTGGCATCAACTTTGGACTATTTAGACTTGAGCTTTTCTTTGGGTCAAGAGCAGATGGAGGTACTTAGGTCCTTTATTTTGAAAAAGGATGTATTTGCGTTTTCTTTGACAGTATGGAGGAGTGCCCCATTGACTGACACCCATAGCTGTTTGTTGTCTAATAGCATGCAGTTTGAAAGGCAACAGTAGATTCTGCCCCATGATTGAGCTCTATCTATGAGTGGCACAATCCTGGCTCCTCTACCTCCTCCTTAGTTCTGATCATCCCTGAACTCCTCCACTTCAGACCCAAACCTGCCCCATAACTCCAAAACCAGCCTTCATTCCACCAGTAATTCCTCCTCAGATCCAACCAGTCTCCGGACTCCGGAGAGTTTTGTGCATCAAGCTCTTCAGTTGTTAGACATTCAACTACCAGTAAGTGGCTTTTCTTTATTCTGGAACCACACATGCTTTCGTTTCTATTTGAGCTGCGTGCCGCGGCTTCCTATACTAACTGCGTGTCTGTTCAAACCCAGTGTCAGTCACTCCACGTTTGGGTCATACAACACACCACATCCAAACTCACGCTTGTGTCTGTTTAGTTCAGTCTCAGCCAGTCCCTGACAATGAGTCAGGGCCAGACTATATATTCACATATATCGAATGGCTTGCCAAGCTACCAGGGGAAGTAGCAAGGAGGCATACTCATCAGATGCCCAAACCACCTCTGCGGACTCTTTTCAATGAAGAGAAGCAGTGGCTCTACTTTAAGCATCTGATCTCCAAGGCTGGGCTCAGCCAAACTACACACAGGCTAGTTTTTGCCTCTTGTACACAAGATTCTTGTCCTTTCACTCATGGTCTAAATTCCAAAAAAGGTCTCAAAGCAGAAGGTTTGATTTACCTGTAATGTCTTTCAAAACCGAGATGAACTACGTTTCTTCAAACACAAACACACCTATACATCTGACTCTAGGAGGTGGGTTAAAACTTTTACATATAACACAAGACTAAGCTCAAACGTAAAAAACATATGAAAGGAATGAGGTGTGAGAAACTTAAAGTGAAATGAAGAGAAGAAGAAGAAAAAGCCACTTAAATCCTAATGAGGTCACGCACCATTTCCTTAAACACCTACGGACACATCAGATGGACCACTACTGATTTATATTGAAAAGAGAAGGTGTGTGTGCGGCAGGTGTTAAGAGGTGTGTCTATGTGAGTCCAGCCATGAGAGCGCGTGGACATGGATGTGTGTATTAATTGGTGGGCAGTTTGAAACTTGGCCTGGCAGGAGTTTTAAAACGAGGCCATTAAAATCCTCCATTTAAATCTCACACTGCTTGCCTGTCTATAAAGTTGCCATGGCTAATTAAAGTGTGACTTTATTCAGCTCTTTCTCCTCCTCTATTGTTCTCTCAATCTGGCTAACACTTTCTTTAATTCTTTCAGGCTGCAATAGATGTTTCCTATTCTGTGACTGAAAAAGGTCCCGTGTTCCAGTGACAAAGATCCTGACGGCAAGTTAACCAAGGCACAGCTCAGGAAATCATATAATATGTCAAGCTTAGTTTATTTATAGTTTTTGTGATGTTAACTGATCGTAAAGACTGAAGCAGGCCATGTAGTGAAAAGATTTTAAAAAGTGCAGATTTAGTCATTTATAGAAAAACACTTGATTTCATTCATTAGCCTGATTCTCCAAAAGGAGCTAACTCCATGCTACTTTTAACTGAGTTAGCAGTAGCTATGGAGGTAGAGCGGGTTGTCCAGTGATTGAAAGGTTGTAGGTTCGATATCGGCTCCTGCCAGAGAAATCTGCTGTTGTGTCCTTGGGCAAGACACTTAACCCACCTTGCCTGCTGGTGGTGGTCAGAGTGACCAGGCACCAGTGGTCGTCAGTCTCGCTTCTTTCAGTGTGCCCCAGGGCAGCTGTGGCAACATTGTAGCTCATCGCCACCAGCGCGTGAATGTGTGTGTCAGTGGGTGGATGACTGATTGTGTTGTGAAGCGCCTTGGGGGGTTGTAGAACCCTAAGAAGGTGCTATACAAATACAGGCTATTACTGGAGTTACCAAAAGTTACAATCAATGATGTAAGGCAAATTTTCTCTTTGTTTAGATGAAAAAAAAAGAAAAAAGTGGTTTTCTCGAGTTTTTTAAAAAACCTCTACCAATAACACATCTGACCAAAAAGCCATAAGCAACTAACTCCAGGAAGCACCAGGTGAACTCCAAACGCTCAGCCATGTCATAGCTTCACTGACCACTATGGCAACCGGACATAGGAGTGTGGTCTTATGTGGAATGCGGAAGTTGGAGCGTGCATAGAGCCCATTGACCACTGCTCAGCATTAGCCAATAGCGTCCGACTTCTGCCTACAGACAGATGTCAATCACTGAGCAAACGTGCATATGTTTGCAAAATTCCTTAGACCGGGAGTAAGCAACTCCAGTCCTCGAGAGCGGTTATTCAGAATGTTTCAGTTGTTTCCCTGCTCCAACACAGTTGATTTACCTGCTCAGCAGATCATCAAGCTCTGCATAAGCCTGGTAATCACCTGCTGATTAAAATCAGGTGTAAACATGCTGGGTAGCAGCTCTCCAGGACCAGAGTTGCATGCCCCTGACCGAGACTGAGCTGCATTTTCAAGCTGTTTACAAAGCAAATCATGAAGTAGCTTTAAATGCTTTTACAGGCACATAAACTACAGATTACATGACTGCGTGCTTCTACTCCAAACACACAGAAGTAAAGAAAAGCCCACTGACCGAACTAGCCGAACACCAGCAAAGATTACCTTGGACCTGCTTATGAATGGTGGAAGGTTCTCCGCCTTGAACTCTAATGTCGAACAGCTGCAGAGTTGGTGACATCTCTTCTTACCAATTAAGGGTTGAATATGGAAAATGAACACCAAAGCGACATCTAGTGGGGGGAGGTTGTAGTTGCAACAATAGAACAAGGTTTCCAGCCATCTGGATGCCAGGTTCGCTGCCGATACGTGAAGTTTTTATTAAATTGTTCCATATTCAACGTTTAAGTCTTTAAAAATATACATTTAAATAAAAAGCATGACGTGAGAATAATATTGTATTGTAGAGGTGCAGATTAAGCTTTCAGCTGTATCACAGAAGCAGGGAGAGGGTCCAGAAGGTACAAAACATGTTTTCTGCCTCCAGTTGGTGCCCTCTGAGAAAAAACTCCAGATTTCTACAGCAAGGTGTGCTCTAAATAGTATCGTTTACCTCCTGTGATTTTTATTTTTGGCATTCTAATAGCCATGCTCCCTAAATCTTAAAAAATATATTTAACAAAACCCAAACCTGCAAGAACAAGGATTTTCTCATTATTCTTTGCCAAAAATCTCATAAGATGTTAATGTTCATGCATTTTGCAGATGCTTTTAGCCACAGAGACTTAAAGATTAAACTAACATGCATGTTTTTGGCTTGTGGGAGGAAGAAAGAGTGCCTGGAAAAAACCCACGCATGCATAGAGAAAACATGCTAGCTCTGCTCAGAAAGGCCAAAGCAAGGATTTTGAACCTCCAACCTTCTACAACAGTGCTATCCTGCTGATTAATGTAAAAAAATGTCCTACATTGATATATTTAATGGATTAGCTGCATTGCAAACATGTTCCCTGACCATGGTTGACCGTAAAAGATCCCAGCTTCATATACAACATGCAGCACACAGCAGAAGGCTATGAATCCACATTATCTGCTCTTTAACAAATGAGTGCCTGGGTTGCTCTGGATTTATAGGAGCCCTGAGCTTGTGCTGTTGTGGGCCGGTCACGGTAAATCTGCTATGTTTGTCAAAGTGTAAAATGTATTCCATTGCTAAATCACACACAGGCGCCTTACAGAGACAGCAGTTTCACACTCACACCTACACACATTCCCACACACAATTTTAATCTCCTGCTTTTTACTTATGAAATGGTAACACACACACACTGGTTAATTGGAGAAAACCTCTTAATGTTAACATGTGATGAATTTAGGAAGACCACAAGGTTGAGACATCTGGCATAAATTATCGTCAGTCGTAAAAAAACATATTTAAAGATGCAATATGTAAGAATTTTACAACGGAATAATCACAGAACAGTCTAATGTCTCAGTCATGTTGGAAGGAAGGTCACATTGAAACAGATTTCCTTCTCAGCTGGCTGGGGGGTTGTTAGTTTTTCTCCTTTAAAAAAACTAAAGAGGGATGTAGTTACTGTTTATAATCAGTGAGCCTGTGAAGTTGCTGAGTCTGTATCAAGCTAACGCTACAGCGCCGGTATTTGTGATTCGACACCGGCAGGCCAAAAGCTCTAGAGTTGTTTAAAGAACCAAAGCCAGCAAACAGGCGCGACCAGGAAGTTATTTCTTGTACCTCTAAGAATCTTTTTGTTTAACTTTAATATTGGTTGAAGCAGCCTAGAGGCTAACACTGAGCTAACAATGCTAATGTGAATTAGAAGCAAATAGTCAGCTCTAAAAATATCTCAAGCTATAACAGCAAGCTAACAGCAAGACAGCAAACTCCTCTAATGCAAATGCATACTACCATCTCCACTAGTCATCTAGAATCTTCTGGTGCTGATTCATAACTGGCAACAGCCATAAATCTCACAGAACGGCAGTGAGAAAGTCACATTTTGTTTATAAAAATGGACTGCAGTACCCAAATATGACCACAGGAGGTCATTCTTACTTCATTCTTACATTTTGCACCTTTAACTCTTGAAAAAAAATCTTTAAAAAGTTACATTTGTTGTTACATTTCCTCCTTTTTGCACTTTGCAACATTAAGTCTTATTCATACATAAAGTCAAAATGTATCATGTCTAAAAACGTATTTACTCATACTAACCAAGAGGATGCATACAATAAAAATACATCAAATCTGTGTTTTACACAGCTAAAGTGTCAATAATTCTGTGTAACTAAAACACAAGATGCAACAGTAGATTCCAGAGTTGTGCTGAGAATCCAGATTCAATATTCTTAACATCCTGTTTTTACACATTAATCGTGGACAAGTCTGCCTGTGTGTTATCGTTTAATAAATTAGCTATTCTAATTAGAATAAAGGAATTGGTTCTGTTCCCAGGATTTTGTCTACTGCAGATTTTATATTAATCTGGGGGACAAAAATCTGCATAATATTTAACCAAAGACCGGCTTTTTAGATTCATAAATTACCGGCCATGACATCTCCAGCCCTAAACAAGGAGTCAGAGCTTTATTTATTTCTAAACTGTGCTATTTTGCAAAAGTGTTACAACCCTGATCTTCTATCTCATGCAACTGAACCAGTTCGTGATTAGCTTTTCTTTTCTGTTCACATGCAGAGTTAAATAACTCTCATTTCCATCATTTCTGATTTAAATGAATGGACATACCAGTATCCTAATTAAACTGGAGTCAGCTCTTGATCAGTGGGGTCCCAACCTGGTAACACTTGTAGCTACAGAACGCTGTGCTGCTCTCCCTGTTATTGCAAAAACCAGGCTCTCGTTATTAAAACAACTCGGTGCAACTTGTTCGCTCTCAGCGTCGCCCTTCAGACTATTTTGTTGATGCAACTGTGAGGCACCTTGACACAGCACCACAGCATGGTGCACGAATTAAGTTAGGAAAGTGATAAGACAGAGTTTGAAAGGAGGAATATTCTATTTGATCTGCAGGAGTCATAGGAAAAACACAATTTGAGCCCCCTGCTGCAGTGAAAAGAAATTTGCTTTATTTTTTCATCCCTGTCACTCACACCATGAAGAACATTGTGGGTTTCTCTTTAATTATGACTTCTGGAATTCCCAGTGGTGCTCTTTGCTTAAACTAAGATGAACTTTAAAAACAAAACATGTTTTTTAAACACGTTTTGACACAAACCCAAATCCAACCCTGGTTTCCCTTCTAATTACTTATTAAATGATAAAGTTCACATATGTTTTCTATTCGTTTCACCATCCTCTTTGATCAAACGTTTTTGCATGATCACAGAACGGTCTTCCAAAAATGGGTTTTAGCTGAAAAACACCAAGAGGAGGATCAAAAAAGTTGCTATACAAGAAGAAAGAATAGTGGCAGGAAGAGTTCACACTCAAAATATGACAAGAAACAGGAACAAATAGAATAATAAAAAAAAGAAAGTAAAAAGAGGCACTGGGAGTCAAAAATGACAAAATGAGAAATATTTAAACAATATTCCAAATGAATAAAATCAAGCTGAAATCAAAAGAAAATGAGAGGATATTAGTCTCAGCAGTAACGTTGATGTTGGTGCTGATGCTGAGGGTCGCCATGGTGATAATAACTCCAGGCTTGTGACATTCACACCCCAGTGATTTCTTTTTTGTCATCTTCTCACTCAGAGGAAAAGTTTACAGGAAGTGTTGGGGCTTTTCTAAAAAACGTCATGTTGAAATTAAACTCCACTCGTGATCAAGCTTCTCCTGACGTGCAGAACACCATTAGTGGGAGAAAATGGTGCAACGAGAAGTCTATGCTAATGTGAGAGGAGAAACTAGAAAGAAAGAACAAAGACATGAAGGGAAAAAGGAAAACAAATGTGGAAAAGTAGATGTGAGGACAGATGAAGTAACAGAAAAAGCAGGAAAACCACAGCAGCACCAGAGCTGTGACCAAATCAGCAGACAGAAAAAAAAATCCACATTTTCACTTTCCCCCACCTGCTCAGTCACATTCAGGAAGTGTCAGAAACAAGAGAACAAAGTTCAAACTAAATGGAAACTTTACTGCCTCAGGGACATGCTTTCATCAGATCTGTGATGCCATTTCAGGACACAGAGAACCAGAAACTTTAATGGAACACAACAAAAAGAATGTTTAAAAAACTTACCCCAACCTCCACGTGATCAGATCCCTTGTCATCCTGCTTGTGAAGGATCTCAAAGTAGTACCGCCTGGATGAGATCAGACTAAATAAAGAGATAAAAACAAATGTTGTTAGACTGGTGTCACAGCCAATCAGCTGTCTTCTACTAAACACGTGTTTTTGCTTTTGAATTTATGATCAAAAGGACCAGAAATGTTCACTGAATGGGGAGCACCGTTCAGAAAACTTGAATAAACTAAATAAACCAAAAAAGGAGAGAACAATAACATGTTCTTGCTGCTGATAATGGGCGAACATTTATTTGTAGGACCAAAAATCTATAAAACAATTAACTCATCAAATCTAGGGAACCTGATCATACAACTACAAAGATTTACAGATTATTTTATAAAAACAACAAACACTTTGTTCTTTAAATGACACCATTTTGTGGTTAATGTAATGTTGATCAGAATAAACAAAACACCAACCCATTCATAGTGATTGTAATGTTATGTTTTTATATATTTGAGGACTGTTTTCAGAAATGCACATAGTCATAATATCTGTTATCATTTGAGACCAAAACCACAAGGAAAATCTGACAATTAAAATCCTAAATGTGCAAAATGTATTTAAAGTTAGATGACTAAGGCAAATATTAAGACTAAGGGGACATATGTGATTTTCCTTTGTAATAGTTCCATTATCTTTATAAAACATGCTCATGAAATTTTAAATCCCTCTCACATAAAGTGATTTCAACAGTTTTATGGGCTCGACACGTCGTCTCTCCTCCATTCATTTCCAATGAGACATGCACGACAAAGTGATAATTGCGGGTCTCCCTCCTGCTAAGCGAAACGCAAAAACGTGCATGTGAAATTTTGCGCTCGTGCACAAACGAGCCAGTGACACGATCCCAGAAAGTTGAAAAATTTCAACTTTTCATCGCTGTCGCTCAGACAAGGACCAATCAGCGGAGGTTTCATTGACTGACCAATGAGCGGACAGGATGCTTCTCAGTACATCTCTGGGCAAACATAGAGGAAAAGTTAATACTTGCCATGTCAGATTTCCCAGAGCTTTACAAGACTTCCCTTAACTCTAGCAAAACTTTGGGAGACTTCATATCTACCACTTTTTCAACTCTGAACTGCTATAATAACATAAAATTCCCTCCAATCTGACGGTCAATCAAAACAACGGAAGACTCGCTATTCACCCTGGAACAGAGGCGTCGCTGGATTTTGCCGCTTGCCGCTTGCCGCATGTCAGATTATCAAAACGATAGCAATGAGTTTCGCTGATCGTGATCGTTTGTCACCTCCCATGTGTCGAGCCCATTATTCTTGATGTTTTCAGTATCTTCCAGAATGAGCCGTTTCAGGGCTCTGTCACTTTAAGAAAACAAGCAGGAGCTGGACACGCCCACCCATATCCCGCTCAGTCTGCTATTAGCTGAGAAACGCTAATATCCGGCTGCTGCTCCTCCAGCAGCAGCTCTCTCTTGCACGTGATAGGTGGTTCTTATTTCCCTGCTTGTGATGTCACAAACAGGGATTTTTTTGAAACGGCTTGTTTTAGGGACATAATTCCTAAATGAAACTAACAGAAAACAGATTGAAGGAGTTTTTTCATGTTTGGACTGTTTAAAGAGTCAGTAGAGACTCATATGCAGAACACAAAAAGGACAGAAAGGTGGGTTTGGCATAACATGTCCCCTTTAAAAGGACAACATAAATGGTTAAATATAATCCTTTTGAGCATAAACAAGTTAATGTGCTTTTTAACTGCGGCACAGACAAGATAGCAAAAGCGACAACACTGTGCAGCAGAATTACAAGCCTCGGGTCATGAATTAAAAACTCGTTCCGAGAAAATCAAATCAATCCTCAGCATAAATCAACATTTTCCACTCATCCAGGCTGCTGCATGGTCTGGCCTGTAAAGAGCTGATTCAGAGTTTTATCATGTCTGTTATTCTGCACATTTTTTAAAAAATGCACACAATGCTTCATTCCTACGTAAACATGTTTAGTATTACAGACCAGTTTCAGCTGTGGACTAAACGATGCAGCTATGCTCTACACGACATTAACTCTCAAAACACGCACAAAGTCATAGTCAGATGCTCGCACATCAATGCACAGATCCATCAACACACCCCAACCAGGAACAGGCTGAAACAACTGAGTGAAGGAGAAAAACATTTGCTGTAAATAGAATAGAATAGAATAGAATAGAATAGAATAGAATAGACTTTATTGATCCCACAGTGGGGAAATTCACTTGTCACAGCAGCACCATCACTCAAAGGGTAATTAGAAGAAAGATAAAAACAAGGATACATCTATATACACATAGGCAGTAATCTAGTATTGTAATCTTAGATCACTAAAAAAACCATAAATAAAAGATGAAAACAAACTTGGTACCAACACTATACAGCATACTGTAAGAGACACAGACAACAATGTGAATCCGGTATTGCACAAGTATAGAACACATACTGAATATTGCATTGGTGTTATTGTGTACCAGGATGATACCAGCACAGCTTAAACTGAGGAGTTATACACTCTTACTGCAGAGGGGATGAAAGATCTGCGATAGCGCTCAGTTTTACATCTGGGATGTCTAAGTCTACCTCTGGAGGAGCTGTCCATGATCTCCACAGTGGAGTGCAGTGGGTGGGAGGGGTTTCTTAAGATGGAGGTCATCTTCCCCAGCATCCTCCTTTCACACGTCTCCTCAACTGTATCCAGCGGGCAGCCCAGAACCGAGCTAGCTTTGGTAGCTAGCTTGTTCAGTCTCTTCCTGTCTTGGTCAGAGCTGCCTACACCCCAGCAGACCACAGCAGAATGAATAACAGAGCCAACAACAGAGTGATAAAAGGATTTTAGCAGCTGGGATTTAATTCCGAAGGACCTCAGCCTCCTCATGAGATGGAGGCGGCTTTGGCCCTTCTTATACAGAGCATCTGTGTTGTGGGACCAGTTCAGTTTACTGTTGAGGTGAACACCCAGGTACTTAAAGGTGTCCACCACCTCAATGTCTGCTCCCTGGATGTTTACTGGTGAGTGAGGAGGAGTGTTTCTCTGGAAGTCAATCACCATTTCCTTTGTTTTACTGGTGTTCAAGCGAAGGTGGTTACGCTCACACCAGTCCACAAAGTCCATGATGACTGACCTGTACTCCTGGTCGTCCCCCTCAGACACACAGCCGACGATGGCCGAGTCATCAGAGAACTTCTGGAGGTGACAGCTGCTGGTGTTGTAGGTGAAGTCCGAGGTGTAGAAGGTGAAGAGAAAGGGTGAGAGTACTGTACCCTGTGGAGCTCCAGTACTGCACACAACCACCTCAGACGTACAGTTGTGCAGCCTCACGTACTGTGGCCTGTTGGTGAGATAGTTGATGATCCATGCAGTCAGATGTTCATCCACACCTGCACCCCTCATCTTCTGCTGCAGTAGACACGGCTGGATGGTGTTGAAGGCACTGGAGAAGTTGAAGAACATGATCCTCACAGTGCTTTTTTGCATCTCGAGGTGATTCAGAGCCCGGTGCTGCAGGTAGATGAGGGTGTCTTCCACCCCCATGTTTGGTTTATATGCAAATTGAAGTGGGTCTATTTCTGGGGTCACCACTGAACGTAGATGGGTGAGGATGAGTGGGAGGTGGGGGGTTGGCTGGCTGAGTGGAGGTGGTTGGGGGGTGGTGGTGTTGGTGGTACCTGTTGCAGCAGTGGGGGGAGTGGAGTCGAATCTGTTAAAAAACAGGTTAAGCTCATTGGCCCGGTTCTGGTCCCCGTCAGCAGACCCACTGGCACCACTCCTCCCCCTGTGACCTGTGATTTTCCTGAGGCCTCTCCAAGCACCACGAGCATTGTTCTGCCCCAGCTGATTCTCCAGCTTCCTCCTGTAGCTGTCTTTTGCCTGTCTTATTTTGTATTTGAGATCTTTCTGTACACGTTTTTACTGCTCCTTATTTCCAGACATGAAAGCTTTTTTCTTCTCGTTCAGCAGGGATTTCATCTCTGTGGTCAGCCAAGGTTTATTGTTTGAGAAACACCTCACTCTTCGTGTTGGGACGGTATTTTCTACACAGATGTTTACATAATCAGTCACACAGTGGGTCAGGCTGTAAAGGTCATCACCATGGGTGCTGCAGAGTGTTTCCCAGTCTGTGGTTTGGAAACAGTCCCTCAGAATTTCTGTTGATTCCTCATTCCACACTTTCATAGTTTTTTCTGAGGAGGCTCCCTAATCACCCTGGGTGTGTATTCAGGCTTCAGGTAAATGAGGTTGTGGTCTGAGCGGCCGAGCGGCGGCAGGGGGAAGGAAGAAGAAAGAAGAAATTGGGTGATCATTTAAACCTTTTTCTGGAAAGAGTTTCACCTCTTGCACCCTGAAACTATTCCTTTTGATGATGATGGAAACATTCAGGTGATGCCCCTTAAACCAGGTGACAAAGCCAAAGTGGATTTAGTAAACAAAAAATGTAAAGTGCTATTGTTTTTTCCTCCACGGACGACCTCAAAGGTCATTAAAACTTGCTTTCATTTCGGTCGGTTAACTAAATGGGTTTTTAATCATCACATCAATGCACATAAATGAGGGATCTTTTAAAATAACGGCTGTTGCATAGTTAAGAGTGTTTCGTTGCATGTGTGTATTTTCAATCTTGATGTAGTTGAAAGGGAAGGGCAAAGGCTGAGATGGGGAGGGGTGCAGTCACGTGTTGCCCTGGGCATAAATGCCTCTGCATCATCCAGCTGACAAGCGTTCTGTAGCCAATAAATCATTGCAGGTGCAGGAGAGCAGTGACAGTGTGCTGCAAAGGTCACTCTCTCATGAATAGGGAATATCTGTGTGTAGCTGCTTAAATGGCACTCAGCAAATCCAAGTACCACTTTTAGCTCCGGAGTCGCCCTTACACCTGAATGATAACGAATCGGATGCTTCTAGAGCCTGATTTTTGTCCTGAGTCATAAGAAAAGAAAATAGTGCTTATATCAATAAATTTAATCTAAACTGAAAATTTTCTTCCTTTTTCTGAGTGTGTGTGTGTGTGGTTTTACTTTATTGAGTTTGTACCCCAGACCAGACCACTGTAAATGGTTTTTGGGAATATCGTACATTTCCTGCCCCTTCATTAGGCTGTGTATTGGTAACCATAATCTGACTCGATCTGAGGGATAATTTAATCCTAGAGTTGAGAGGATCCAGTCTGCCGCCACGCTGTCTCTCAGAGTTACACACACATAAAAGACTAAAATCCCCTTAAATAAAACACTAAAACACTTACGTAAATGTTTAAATGTCATTATTTTATGATTAGGGCTGGGATGTTTTCATAACTACCAGAAATATTCAAATGAGAAAATGATAAAAACCCTTTTTGTAAAGTCTGCAGTTTGATGATGGATTATTAGTTCAGTCAGCACCAACCAGATTACCTGTTATCGAATGTTAACACCATACCGACACAAACCAGACGTCTGCACCCTCCAGACACTTCTGCAGTAATGGAGTGACATCAGAAAAAAATAAAAAGGGCAGATCTCACAGAGGAATAAAGGAGGGAATAACGAGAATATCAGGCATTTTAACCGAAAAGAATTAAACAACATATTAGTGTCATTTAGAGTAAAAAAAAAAAGAGGAAATGAGATGAAAGTTGAGAAATTGAGGGTGAAAAAATATATTGAGGAGAAAAAAAGATTATTTCCAGAATGAAGTTGAAATGTAGAAAAATGTTCTTTATAACATTGCATTACTTGTTTTTCTCAGGATTTTGATGGAAAACTTTGATATTCTTTGAAAAAATAAAACAAAACATCTTAATGCAAATGAACGATTAAATGACTTAATCTGATAAAGGACCGCTCTGAAAACAAAAACCTGGAATCCTCCATTTAAAATGTTAAAAGTTATGTTTCAGAAAATGAAATAAGGGACATAAAAGTTCCATCCTCCAAATAGACAACATTGGGTTTGACGATGAGACGATTAGAAAATGATACTGGACTAAGAAATGTAAAGAAAAAAGAAGAAGTAATAAAAAATGAACCTCTTGAGAAAAGCAAATGAAAGAAAAACCCAAACAAATGCAGCTGAGATGTAACAAAACGTCATTAATGAATAGAAAATAAAAACCAGACGAGCTAGTGAAGGGTAAATGAGAGGTGGGTGTTATTATGTGGCTCAAAGGCTGAGGAAAGGACTCAAAACGAGTCTAATCGCTGGACTAATTGGAGTTTTTGTTTCCAGTTTCCTGTCGCTGTGCTGAACTGATAGTCACACAAAAGAAACCGGACCAGACTGAGGAGGATTCTGTCTGGAGCTATAAGCACTCAGAGAATATCATCACTGCCTCAAGCCTGGGTAAGCTGAAGCATAAAATATTTATTTAGCATGAAATGTGCAGAAAGTTTCTTTTTTCATTTATGATACAAACTCTTTCACAAGCTCCTCACAGAAAGAAAATATCGGACTAAAGAAACGTCGCCTGTCCAACAGGCAGATTGACACTTCAGTATTCAAAAGTTAGTCTGAAGTGGAATAAAAGAGTCTATATTTTCTGCCCTCTGTGTTACTAATGCTCTTTTATTCTCCCATCACCACACACCCGTCGGATGGCTCAAGAAGAGCCCCGAGTCTACATTTTGAGCTCCTCTTTTATAGAGTGTCACCCTGCTTTCATCTCTGGTTTTCTTCACGGAGTCCTCCGTCTCCAATACCCACAGGTGGCCTTTAAATAAAAGCCTGTTCTCAGCTAAAACACTTCTCTCAACTACATTAATGATACTAGTATTTAGAGATGCCCCGAGGAGAGCCCCCAAACTTCACTCTTCTCCCTTCACACTCCTCACTCCATTTCTCATGCATTCCTCTAATCCATCAGAGAGCTATCACACTGCTCTTCCCCGCAGCCTCAATAAATCCTCTTTCTTCCTTTCCCTTCCTCCGTCTCTGCTCCTTCTTCATCTTCTCTGCTCTGCTCGTCTTCTTCTGTATCACTTCGGTCACTTCTTCCCCAGAATTTCTCACACCGTCTTCCAGAATCCACCACATCCAATTGCTTCATTTGTAATCATCTCATGTAGAGTATTACTTGGCTTCAGTACTTTGTCCCAATATGCTTCCATTTCACCCTTTCCCTCACCTATTTCATTTAATTTTTTTATTAATTCTTATTATACTAAGCCTTTTGTATCGGTGTGAAATTGAAATCATGTCTGCTTTTGATTCCAACATCAAGGTGAAACAATTCCATGAGTACTTACAGATAAGGAATATTTTTAAAAAACACGTGACGTGGGTTTTTTTTTTCAATGTGATGCAAGACCAAATGAACAGCGAACATGTAACCACAGTCAATAAAGTTTCCAGAAACAGCAACCAGCTCTACCACTCCCCTTGGATTTTGTTGAGGATTTTAAAAGTCATGATGGGTGACTTTAGTGCATTACAAGAATTTGACTCTCATAAAAAGTTCATGCACAAAGGAAAATATGTTAAAAAACTAAAAACACTGAAAAAAACCTTGAAGTGCAAAACCAGTGATAGTTAAGCCTAATTTATACTTCTCTGTCAGCTCGACTGTGGAGTCGGAGGTGTTTTCCTTTCAGACTTCTCCGTCACCTGGGGAGCGTTGCAATGCAATTCCCCACCAGGAAAACAGAGGGCGTAGCGATAGTGTATTTACTACTGTGTTTACATTGTTTTAATGTAGTTTAGATACTTTTTTTTAACATGGATGAATTTGTCCATCTCTAAACCAACGTTCCAATGATTTTCGTCCACGAATAAAATGCTTGCTGCGTATCTTTGTGCTCGTTCAGTCATGAATGAATAAACTTTTATATTTTCTGACTTTTTCCGCGAGGCGTTCCTCAATCTGCTCCGTGTCTGCCGCTAGATATCTTCAGCTCTCTTTATTTTTTGAGGGGGCAAAGGCGGTGCTGTTGACGTAGTTAAAGGAAGCGGCGTCCTGACCAATCACAATGGACCAATCCACGGGCAGTTAAAAAAGATGGTATGTCTCTGTCACCCTCTGCAGCCCTGTCGGAGAGCCCTTGCGCTGACGCAAAATGGCGCTGCATGTCTCCGTACCGACACAGACGGAGAAGTATAAATTAGGCTTTAATCAATGATACATCCCAAAACACTTTTTTCACATTTACGTAAAGAGGTATCTGCATGAATCAGATGTTTCTCGGTTGTTAAGACATTGGTGACTTTTAAATTTTGGTTCACTAAAAGATAAAATCACTGCCAGAATTTCAAAGTCCACTAGTTTTCAATACATTTGAAGTGTTTTCCAGTAGAAATGAATGCTTTGTGAGACAAGCTCTGAGGGGAAAAAGCTCTCGTGCTCCCGTTTCAGGAAGTGGAATTTAGTCGGAGGAGACAGGAGCAGAAAACAGCAGCATTTGGAGTCTTACTCATTATTATTTCCTATTATTCTGACATCTCGCCTCTGATGGCTAACAGCGACAATGCAACTCTTCCACTGACTCTGTTTGCTCAGCCACATTGATATTTTATCTCCACAAATAACACAAGCCTGAAGGAGTTCTGCAGTGTTGTGGAGTTGCTAATGCTAATGGTTAGCTTCTACTAGCAGAGACACACTATGCTCTCTCCTGGATGCTAAATCAACAACAGCCTTCTCTGGTGACAAGCCAAGGTGAGTCCATGAATGCAAATTTACAGTGTGATGTAGATCTGTCAGGCTTTTTCTAATCCCAGTGTTTCCCTGTCTATTTTCTTCCAATTGTTAATGCAGGAAGTAGAAGTAGAAGACTATTTTCACGTTCAGCCTGCATGTGAAACTCAGAGCGACTGATCGCATTTTAAAAATAAGTTAAATTGCTGTTTAACTTATGGCAAATAAGGTAATTTGTTGATTACTTGTTGTAATAAAGCTTTTTTATTAACTCATGTGTTTGGAAAGCCTGATTAGTCTCCTTTAGTAGGTACAAACTGTAAGGACCTCACATCTGTGAAATGAGCAACTCAGCCAAACATGTGGGCAGATCTCATAACTTAACACCCACCCATATTTCTGATAAATTGTTCTTAAACTCTGTTTATGGTCCCAGAAGATGTTTAAAGTGTAGCTCTTAGCATTCAGAAACAGCATGGGAAAAGACTGAACCCTGTTTACATTCTGACCCGTGCACCTGTCCAATTGTAATGAGATAAATGTCAGATTGTCACTCTTAGAATATAAAAATCTGACATTTACAGTGACTATTGGAGTGATTGTTGAACAGAGCCTCCTACTGTTGACGCTGTGCAGGTTTATGCCGAACCGTCTGACAAGCACAGCTGGCCAAGTTCCTCAGACAGGATTTCTTCAGAAAATGAGAAGTTAGATTGTATAACTCGGTTCAGATTTAGTGCTTAGCACCAGGAAAGCGCAGGTGTTAACGTTCGTGCTCATCAATGCATTCATAAAGTGACTGCATGAGTTTCTAAGTGCTGATCTTCTCTCATTACATGCCACTATGTAAATCCTGGATATTTACAGGCTCCTTTCAAAACAGCTTACAGATCCATTTCTCAGCTGCTGAGAACATAATTTTTGTGCTCTGTCAGACTAACCTGACCCTCCATCATCATTACTGTCTCTAATCACGTTTAGCGACCACCAGCACTGTGTTGCAGTACGGCCGCGCTCAGGCATTACCGCCAATCAGATGTCCACTGTGAAATCGTGATTTTTCACAGCTCAAGAGATGAGCACTAAAACCCCAAAGGCATTCTGATTAAACATAAGCTGAAAGACACCACAGCATGGGTGAAACATAGATATGTGTCTTAGCTGGCTCACAGAAACAGATGGTGGAGTAAAGGCCTGAGGGAAGAAAACAGGACAGAAAAGTCCCTGCAGCTCATCAGCAAACAACTTCATTCTAATTCAACGGGAACACTGTATCAACCAATTACCGTGAGGGGAAAGACGTTAGCTTCAAGGACGGTGCTCAAACTCAAACGCAATCAGGGAAACAAGTGCACACTTTAAAGTGGATTCATACGTACAGAGTGCAGGTGCTGAAGCAGGTGCGACATTCAGCTTGTTTTCAGGCTAAATCTGTATGCCCATGATGTCATCAGCAAGAAAAAAAAAGCACTACCCGTTCCCCTAGCTTAACGCTTGAATCTCCTCACCAGCTAATAGCAAAGGGTGCTTAAATGATTCAATTATAGATATTGAGATCCCAAAGTGAAATAACTGGTCATTCTCTGCTAAAATTACCTCAAAGTTGCTTGGGAAGATACAGTAAGCTCTCTCGTTCAAACTACGGTCATGTGTAAGATGGAAAATAAATGAGAAGAAGAAATGGGGAAAAAATGAAATAAGAAGGAAGAGAAAGAGCGTGACATTCTGGAAACGGATTGAGTTTAAATGTTCTCTTTATGAGAAAGATAGTGTTTGTGCAGAAAAAATATCATGCAACGTAGAAAATTTGTAGGAGAATTATTTTTTTTCCGTTTGCCTTTGTGGGTTGAGCAAAAAAAGAAACAGAATTTTCACAAGAGAAAAAAACCACTGTGTTGATTTTTGGGTGAGAAGTGGGAAAGAAATTTAAAAAACATAGAAAAATGCTACAACAAAAAAAAAATTTTTTCCCCATTGCCTTTTAGGGCTTCCGTACCTGGGTGCTCCACCAATCCAATCGTAAACATCCAGCTTTAAAGGTCTGGTTCACTGAAAAAACTTTTTTTTCATTATTATTTCTAATTATAATCAGTCACTCTGAGTTTTTCATGCAGGCTAAACATAAAAATAATCTACACCTATCTCCTGCATTAGCTTCTGATAGAAAATCATGACAGATCTCCATCACACTGTCACTTAACATTCATGGACTCATCCATCTTGACTCAGGACGGGGAAGGCTGTTGTTGGTTTAGCGTCCAGGAAACAGCAGAGAACGTCTCGGTTAGTAGAAGCCAACCGTTAGCATTAGCAACTCCACCACATGGCAGAACTCCTTCAGGCTTGTGTTATTTGTGGAGATAAAACATAAACGTTGCAGAGCAGTCAGTGGTAGAGTCGCGTTGCTGTTAGCCAATCAGAGGCAAGATGTCCAAATATCAGGAAATAAAACTCCAAATCCTGTTGTCTAAAGCTACGTTGTCTTCCAGCTGACTTGTACTTCCTGAAACAGGTGCATATGAGATTCCTTTGAAAAAGCTCAGGATGTGCTGGAGAGGGAGGAACAGTAGCCCCAGCACAGAGCCTTGTGGGTCACCATGGGCAAGGGAGGTGGAGGCCGAAACTTGTAGACTTAAACAAGTGAACCACATCTTTAAGTATCAGTTAATCTTCTCTTCCCTGCCTGTGGCATAGCAACTTCTCCACTTCCACTCCCAAAACTAAAATCTCAGGTCATTTTTGGTGCAACTTATGTCTCAGTTTCGAGTCCCCATCTCTAGTAACTTCCGTGCTTATCTTGTTTTTACGACACTGCTGTATCCTCTGATTGTTTATTATATTCAAAAACCTATGATGCTGCAGTGTCTTAAAACTATTCGAGCAATGATGCCACTTTTTGCAGCCGTTTGTTCCATTTTAAAGATATACAGAAACTTCTTATACTGACTGTTTTATAATCTGAGAACTTAAGGTTAACTTTGCTCCTTTAACATTTTGAGCACTCATCAATTTTGTTTTCCTACAAAGATCTTCTACTGCTTGTCTACCAAGTTACATTCAAAGCAGATCAAAAGATTTTACAACACTTGACGTGAAGTACACCATCAGACTAGCTCAGTATGCAGCTGAGAGCGCTTCAGTTTGTAGAACTTAAGCAAATGTCAATCTCCCTGTGTTGTCTTCAGAGCCCGAGGCTGTGTTAGCGGTTTCAGGGCGAGGAGATGGTGTTGACAGGGTTATCAGCGTTCCTCACCTGACAACTTTACTGTCACTCATCAAGTTGTTGTGACAGCACCTAGCAGGCGCCGCCAACCTATCGCATCACAGATATGAGCAGAGGTGGGGACAAAGGCTTACACACATTAAAAGTGAGCACTTTCCAACCGATAAATTTTTCAAAAGTCATCATCACAGAGTCTGTCGGCTTCAAAACGACGCGTCATTTTGATTTGACTCAGAGTGGATCTTTTAAACTTGAGATTTATGTACAGATTTTTAGTAACATGTAACATAAGTCTAATATTGTCTCAAACATCAGTTTTCACTGAGTTGTCAAAAATTATAAAAATTATTGTCCATTATAATGTTCCAGAGTGAAAGGTACATCTGTTTAAGAAGTCCTGGCGCCTGCTTTTGGAATTTTTGGCAACACTTTACAATATGGGTCCCTTTATTAACATTACTTAGTGCATTATTAAGCATTAATAAACAAAGATATCACAAAAGCTGTTGGAGAGCTTGGCTTTTCACATCAAGAAGCTCTTCAAAACTGCAGATATCCTAACTGGGCATTTGTGAAATCCACAAAGAAGTCTGGAAAAGAATCCACAGCAGCAAATAGCAAAGAAAAGGACAACAGGCACAAAGGAACCATCATTCCATCATCATTCCATCATTCCATGGCAGGAGTCTCAGAGAAACTGAGAAGAATTTTCTCCAAACACAACATCTCGGTAAACTTTAAACCCAACAACACCCTCAGACAGAAACTGGTCCATCCAAAAGACAAGACACCCAAACAGAAGCTTAGTGGCGTCGTTTATGCAGTCCAATGCAGTGAGGACTGTCCAGACCTTTACATAGGGGAAACTAAACAACAACTACACAAGCGCAGGAGAGCCACCTCTTCAGGGAAAGACTCTGCAGTCCACTTACACCCGAAGGACAAGGGACACACTTTTGAAGATGACAAAGTTCACATTCTGGACAGAGAAGATAGTTTGAGAGAGGAGTGAAGGAAGCTATCTATGTCAAACAGAAAAATTAAATAGAGGAGGTCTCAGGTTTCACCTTTCCAGCACCTATAATGCAGTTCTGAACCTAATCCTTAAACCGTTTCAGTCTAGGTCCCACCCTCCTGCATCTAATCAATACGATGACTCCTACACCATATAGCAGCGGTATTCAACTCTGGTTGTCCTGGAGGGCCGGTATCCAGCACGTTTTACTTTTCAACACACCTGATTTCAAACAGCAGGTGATTAACAGGCTTCTGCAGAGCCTGATGAGCTGCTGCACAGGAGATTCAACCACAGAATCAAGTGTGTTGGAGCAGAGAAACCACTAAAACATGCTGGATACCGGCCCTCCAGGACCAGGATTGAATACCCCTGCTATAGAGGCTAACGACTCCTCAGGAGGTAGGGAGGAGGGGTATTCATAGGTAGTTTCTGCTCGTTAAGCAACAATAGACAGTTTATAAGATCGACCTTCCCATATTCCAGTCAGAATTGACAAAGCTTCTTGGATGAGAATCGAAATGTCTTCAAGAAACCAAAGAAGTTGTCTGCTTACTGCATTACTTAATATTAACGTTAATATTAAGCAGTTAATACTTTATTTAATAATAACTTTTATTTATCACTGGAAATGTTTAAATCACTGTTAAAGACCCATCTCTTCAGCTTGGCCTTTGACCCAGTATGAGTGTTGCTATGATACTGTTTTAAGTTGTTTAATGTGTTTTTATCTTTTATTTTTTTCTTTTAATCTTTATCTTTTATTCTGTTCATTACTTTTATGTTCAGCACTTTGGTCAGTGCTGCCTGTTTTTAAAGTGCTGTATAAATGGGCAGCAGTAGCTCAGGAGGTAGAGCGGGTTGTCCAGTAATCGGAAGGTTGCAGGTTCGATCCCGGCTCCGGCCAGAGAATGCTGCTGTGTGTCCTTGGGCAAGACACTTAACCCGCCTTGCCTGCTGGTGGTGGTCGGAGGGACTGGTGGCGCCAGTGCTCGGCAGCCTCGCCTCTGTCAGTGCGCCCCAGGGCAGCTGTAGCTACATCGTAGCTCATCCCCACCAGCGTGTGAATGGGTGGATGACTGATTGTGTTGTGAAGCGCCTTGGGGGGTTGTAGAACCCTAAGAAGGCGCTATACAAATACAGGCCATTTACCATTTACCATAAATAAAGTTGGCTTAATGCTTAATAATGCACTAAGTAACGTTGATAAAAGGACCCTTATTGTAAAGTGTTACCAAATTTGTTTTGACCTCAACGGAATTCCAGAATGTGCTGGAGGGAATCTGTAACCTCTCTAGCCTGGGAATGCTGCAGGATCCCACAGGAGATGCTTGAACGTGTCGCTGTAAACAGACATGTCTACTGCATCTGCAACTTGTTTTGCTTTAATTGGGCAAAAATGAAATCTATACTCAAACAATGATGACATAATACAAAAACAAAAACATTTATTCATTCACAGTAAATATTGCACCCCAAGTAAGAACGTCACTGGGGGCAGGACTGCTAATTAAAATCCTCATACGGGTCCATTTTTAAAAGGAGCTCTCCAGAATCAGGGCAGAAAGAGGCCGTGGATAAGGATATGTGTACCAGAACTCTCCATCTTCCCATTTTAATGAGAAAAATTCCGATTTTGAGCACAAACACAGTCACCCTCCTTAACAGACACACACACCCTAATAGTGTGAGTCATTACCTCCAGGTGGTGACAAGCAGGTGGTGTTTATGACTACCAGATCTCCCTAACAGGTGTAGCAGTATGAATTTTCTGTCCATTCCATCTATTAAAACGGCCTCCTAGGATGACATTTCACACCCAAAATGGACAAGAAGGCTAACAGGCAATAACTGTAAGGCTTCTGTTTGGGTGTATTAGCTGGATTTCAGCACAATCACAACAAAAACAAGTGCTAATGCTCCTAATCTGTTGATTTTCTTTTTAACAAATCTGAATTCTCCCAATTTATGATAAAACTTTTTATTTTTTCTTTTAAAACCATTAAAACTGAAGTGGTGTCTAATAGGAAAAATGTCGGGATATTACTAGTGAGTTCTTGGACTTTACCTACCTTTATACACATTTTATTTAAGGTCAAACTTATCAACAATGCACGGTGCCTGATTTTCATCTGATTTGATAAGTGGAGTCATTAGTTTTAGATCAAAACACTCGAGGATTTGAGAGAAATTATATTTCAAAAAGAATTTAAACAAAGAGCTTTTCAGAGCACAAACAAAAAAACACCATCCCTCTCTAAAGCAGCACTCTGGGCTGACGAGTGCGTAAAACTCATAATTTAATGTCAAAATGTTAGATTTGAGTAAAAAAAAAAAAGT
>SSNS01000412.1:491010-503400 GCA_006937985.1 Aphyosemion australe | reverse complement strand
GAGGCCGTTTAAATCACAACTGTCCTGGATTTACAGCATAATGAGGTGAATGAGATTGTTATACTGTAACACGTTTTTCACAAATATAGTTAAAATGGTTTATTATGAAAAGAACGATCAGACCGTAAAGTTCTGTTAATCTTTTTAAGACTTGTGTCCATCCTGAGTAATTACCCAGCATCCATTTCCATTAGTAAATATTGTGATTTTATTTATATGGAGATTTTGTCATTTTCCTTTACATTTAACTGCTTTGGAGGGGTTAGAAAAGCAATTAACAATCGTAAAATTATAAAGTTTAGGGCTGATTTTTATTGTGCTGCATAATCATCGTCATCACTTATGCTTGTCAGTTCCTGCTGACCCTATATTGCAATAGAAATAAATCACATATAAAGTCTAAATGTGTTACAACACAGTTAGTGTTTAACCTCAAATGGAGAACTCAGAAAACTGGGAGATGAAACTCTGATGTTAAACATTTTTTAGTTTTGCTTATTGCAAAAATGTTTCATGTATTGAACTTTACCTGTAACGGTGTAGCTGCGTGGAGTCTAAAAGCCCGGTGTGTGTGTAATGTGCATGTATCCACTTAGTACCAATCTAAGCTCCATTACTACTGCTTTTTAAGGCATTAGAGATGTCAACATTGTTAAGGCGTGTGTATTGTTTTCTCAGTCAATGGAAATTAGAAAATGAATTCCTCTGGGCTGAAGAGAAGTGTGTTCAAAGTGGGGGTAGGAGTTATCGTGTCGTGGTTAGGGGGTGGCTGCTGCTGCTGCTGGGAGGGGGCGGGATGCCAAATTGTGCTCAGTCACTGGCTGATTATTTTCACAGACAGCTGAACTGTGGGAAAAAGAAGGAATCACGGTGACTCCACCATTTGTTTTGCTTGCCACAGTCACTCACACAGTGAATTTAACACATAAATCTGCTTTTTAATATATTTCACAGCTTATTTTGTCATAATATTCTGCAGTGTGCAACATTTTGTGGAAAAGAATCACAGAATGAGTGGAATTATGGTATTTTAACAAATGGAACATTAAGTAAACCATTAAATGTTCTTTTTCGGCCTCCCACATCCCCTCCCTACTCTGTCAAATAGTAGCCCGATCACAGTTGGGAGCAGTTATGGCATCAGAACATCAGGGGCGTGGCTGCGCTCAAATGAGGGGACAAATTGTAGAGCAGGAAGGATGGCCAGGAGCCAGCGGTGGCCCCTGAACAAGCTCAGCGGGGTCAGGCCGGCCTCCCCACCATGCGAACAGGAAAGGTGTGTGAACTTTTGCCTCGCCCCCCCTCGGTTCATCATTCAGCAAATGGAGCAGAGCACCCACAGGGGAGGGTGAGAGGGAGAAGCTGCCCGGGTGGGAGTGGTGGGGGAAGGTTAACGCCTCACACAGTCTCCCTTTGTGCTGTGGGCACAGAGGTTAGCGTTACTGTGGCAGGCAGCTGCAAACTGGGTGGAGAATAACGACGGGGCAACACAAAGCTGACCACAGCGTTTATCAGAGGGTCATTACCAAGCAGGTTAACATCCAAACATGGCTTCTTCTGATCGGACAGGAAAAGAGATCCAAAACTTTTTCAAAAAGTTTCAAAACAGTGCTGTAGTAGTCTGACGTATTTCAGATGGGCTTCCTTTGTATCCCTAAAAGGATGAAACAGATGACTTTGATCAGAACAACAAATCCTGGTAGCTAATTTGCTCCATAAACTAATGGAAAAAAAAACAATTTGGATTTTTGGAGCATCTTCCACAACGTTTAATTGTCTCTGTGTATGAAATGTGCTCTAACTAAAGCTGCTTTACCTTCCTTCTCCCTCAAATCCAGCATCAGGCTTTTTTTTCTACTTAAAATCTTCATCACCGGAAAAAATGTGTCTAAAATATATATATATATATATATATATATATATATATTCTTTTAACATTTAAAGATTCAGTCAAACCTCATGGCTGACCCTTTCTTTCCACCAGACGCGAAAGCGGCGTGTAACGTAATAGCGGCGAGCTCCCTTCCAACCGGGAGCGATTCTGACGCAAAACGGAATCCCGTGAGGTCACAAAATCACAGGAGATTTGCAACACCACACGTGATTTCGGAAGTCCATACAATAAAAAGCAAGGAGAAAGACACCTGCATGTATCCAAAAAGGGCTGTGGTTTATTTTCTGTTCTGTTTACATCGGCTACGGGGAGAATGACGTGCGTTTAGCTGCACGTGACTTTTATTTTTAAAGTTTTCGGATATTTTACACTTCTTTCCTGTTTAACTTCATTTTTATTAGTCAAGGTTCTTGAACACACCAAATAATCTGGAAAAGAAACTATTAAACAAATATGGGAATGAATCTAGTTACAATCCATATATTAATATAAATAATGTTTAAATAATTTTAAAATGCACAGTATAAAATGCTTTAGAACCTTATGGCTTCATTGCAAGAACACAATGTAGTTTCCATGAAGGCAACATAATTATACAAAATTATCACATAAACAAAAATCCTGAAATGAAGAGTTTTTGCATCGCTATGAAAGAAAACCCAAAAAACTAATAAAACAAAAAGGTCAAAACTCTTTAACCCCACCCTATCAAATATGATCAAACTCAACTTTTTAAGAAAACGATCAAATCTGAAATCCTTTTATATCTTTGAGTTCTCACTGAGTTTGGTCCACCAGCGTGTTCTGCATCAGAGCCACCACATTTACAGCAACCCATTGTGAAATTTAATCTATAATCTAATTAGGATATCAATGAGTGGACAAAAAATAGTGGAGGGAAATAAAACACAGATTTTGTCAGTCTCTACAATTGATTTAATTAACTGCAAATCTCTTGCTGTGACCCCTGTAATCCTGTTTTTTTGCTTTTTTCCACCCAGTAAAAATTAAAGTTTAACTATAAATAGAGGTAGATAATGCAGTTGACCCAAGGGGTTAATTCTCAGGCTTTTGGACACTTTCATCCCCTGCAGGCCCCGAGTCCGTGCTCTCCTCGGGTTACGTTACCATGAACCCGAGAACTGCTGCGAGGAAATGAGTTCATATGGAGAAATGAAGCCAGGATTTGGTCAGCTTGGGCACCTCTCAGGAGGTCAATGAGAATTTAAATAAAGATATAAAATAAAAACAAGTAAATCACTGAAGGGACCGCATGCAGCAGCCTGGATCAGAAAGTGTAGTAGCCTTTTTGTTTCAACGCCTGTCAGAAAGACAGACAAACATACGTTTTAGAAAGGAAAACATAAATGAAATTTCTCAATTAATACCAGATGAAAAGACTCGTTGAGTCAAGCAAATGTGATCTGTGTTCACGCCGTGAATTCAGCCAGCAACTTTGCTGACTAATTACTCCTTTACATAATCCTAAAATGTTTTTACATAATCCTAAATACTGTTTACACTTGAAAAAGTCTCGGCATCAGAATTATAAAGTACTACACGGCGCCAAGATAAATATACATCTTATGGGATCGAGCTGCTTTAGCATTTATCTTCCTACACGTGTCCACCTAATCAAGATACATTTGGTTAAATAGATATATGTGACCTGAGTACACATACAAAAGTCAAACAGCTGATGACATGTCAGTCGCTCCATATTTCCAGTATTTATTATGCTGGTGACACTTGGAGCCCGAGGCCGTTGGATTTATGTCACACAAATATGATAAATGCATCACGCTGCAACATGTTCACACACCACAAGCAACACAAACCCTCAAAGTACAAACAAACACGCGTGTGTGCACGGCTACGGTTACGCCAATTAACAAAAGAAGACAACGGTGATTGCCTAAACAGCTGAGGTTGGGAGGTTTGCCTGAATCTGCTACTGTGCTGCCTCCTGGGGAGGAAAATGCCCTCTGAAGACCTGTTACTGGGAGAATCAAGTGACACAGGACATTCCAGATCCACGGCAGGTGCACATTTTGCAGTAAAGCAGAATTAGTTAGTAGTTTTGCTTTAACTTAAAGCATCAGCTTGTTGTTTATTTAGACGACAAATAAGAAAATGAAGACAGATAGCGTGAAACTCTAATGGAAATCTCAGAATATTAAAAAGAGATGCAAAAATGGGAATCTAACTGGATGAAATAAAGATAACTCACATAGATCTGGAAGGTCATTTGGCATAAACTTATTGGTATGGATTTTATTCATGAGGCAAACTCTGCTAATAAAAAAAAAAAAAGCCCATGCACCACCCAAACATGCCCTCACTCTTCAGTGACCATACATGCAAAACACTAATGGGTAACACTTTACAATAAGGGTCCCTACTTTTCAAAATCATACCGAGATAATTTTCCACCAAGGTCACGCCTTATTTAGAAGAAAACTCATTTCATCATCAGGTAAAATAGATCTGGTAACATAGCGGTTTAGCGCCTTTTAAACAACCAAGCAATAATAATAGTCAGAAATGCATTTTTAGCCATCTTTAACAACTATTCATTTTTCTGCCTTAGCACAACATTTCGCCTGTCCATCACAGCTTACAGACCTATTTTAAATAACTCTGTGTCCAAATGAATATGCCCCTAAAATCCCCTGCTGCCTCAGAACCACCAAACCCCCAATGCATGCATTAATCTTGTAGCCTCAGAAGGGAAAAATCCAGCAGCTGCCAATGAAGTCCCACCCAGCAAGCTGTGTCCCAGGAGTTCTACTAATTCCAAGGTCATGTGCATGCCTCCACCTTTTTCCTCTCACCCCGTCTGCTTACCTCAGAGATGAGGAAGTGAGGTACAAGGGACAAGGGTGAGGGACGAAGCTCTGTCACACAGATCTTTGCCTGTGCAGTGGTCTCAGAGCACAGATCGCTGATGTGTGACGGGGTGTGTATTTCTGGAGGTGGGAGGACAGGGGAGGCCCGGTGCTGTCTGCTGGGCTCGCTCCATCTTCGGTGATTGAACGTTTCATCAGTGGCGCTCAGACCAGCACCAGACATTCCTAAGATTTCCCTCCTCCTCTGTCTCGGAGACCTCTCTCTGGTAATGTCAGACAGGGACGTGGCCTCTATTTGTCTAATTCCACCGAAGACACAAAGGATCATCACATTTTGTTTTTCTTTGGGTGAGAAAACATCAGAACACTGTATTATTAACTATAGCTGTCCGTTTTCTTTAGAAATAGCAACGACTGTAATAATTTAGAAGCATGTAAGTGACTAATATGCAATAATATCCACTTATAACATGTTTTTGTGGTACAGCAAGCTGAGCAGATCCATCGGGATGGACCTCCATGTTGTGAAGTATAACACGAATGTGCTCACGTGTTGCTCACATACTTTGTTCTGCATGAGGGAAGTCTCTCGGCTCTGTTTTCTCAACACCTCCTTTCAGAACAAGAATCGTGTTGAAACGATGTCCTCTTTGTTTTGGTCATGAGTGAGATATTGATTGTAAGAAATAGCAGCTTCTGTCAACAGCACGAACTTTCCCACTAACCTTCGGTGTGGCATCGTGTGGAAAGGCATTCAATGTGCAAAAAGAATGAAAATTCAGCTAAAATATATTAGCGGACTTCCAAAATTCTGAAATTCAGAAAGGCCAAATATTTTCAAACCATGCTTTCAAAGGTTGTGCAGTAGATTTTGCATTTCTAAACGCTATTGCATCAAATGAACCTGAGCTTTGTTGGTCATAAATCTCTTTGGAAACCAGCAGATTGTGACAATCATGTAAGAAATGTATCATCAAGAATGAATGGAGGGAAAAAACAGTCCAACTTCAGCCCAGGTTAGAGGGACACTGACAGTGGGAGATAAATGGTAGAGAATTATCTACTCACTCAGCCAGATAATTGCTCCATTTGGTCCTGAGTTAGAGAATAACTTCTAATTGGCTCCCTGCAGTCCCCTAGAACTTCACCCCTCCCCCCAAAAGAAAACACTCTCACACATGTTGGGAGATTAACCAACTGGGTGACTTTAATGGCACCTCAAAAAGTCTGAAGCTCCTCGGCCACTTGGCAGCAGGTCTGATTTGACTGTCCACTTTGAAAAGAGAGAAGAAAAGGCTCATTGTGAGTTTTTAGATTAGGACTTCTATGCAACATTTTGGAGATTGAGGTTAAAATATTATGAGGGATTAAATGTTTTCTTTATATTATTAAATTTTTAAAGAGTCAAGTTACAGAAATACACTGTTTTTCTTTCTTTTTTTGCAGAAACTAGCTCTGCAAAATCTACGCTAAACGTCTTTAATCCTAGCATAACTTGCCCCCTTTCTCTTTGTTAAACTGTTTCTAAAAGTTTCAACATTAAACATGTTTGCTCCAAGCTACCGTACCAAACTGAAAAGATTTTTTGTGCTTTCATTTATCTTTTTTCCCATCACTAGCTACGTTTACATGCGCCAAATTTCCCTGATCCGATTCAAATCTTGGTTGATCGGAAATCCCAAATCTCTGTTTACATGGACACTAACGGACATGATCCGATCATGCCGCGATGCATGCACCAAGCATTCAATCAGATTAAATAGGTTTAGCATGCGCACAGTTGTCTTTCCCAAAAAAAATCCTTGTCCGCACGTCTTTTGCCGTTTTGAGATTTTGCCTTGTAATACGCCGCTTTCAAAATTTTCCAGCGGTTTTTGATTTGGTCGATACTTTTGTGAATTCCCGCTTCCTGCATCTTTAGATGCACTTGAGTGTATAACTCGGCATTTCTAGCCTTTCGGCCATCGAGACGTTCATTAATATCGAGCTCCCGTGGTGTTTTCAGTAAAACAATCGTGTCGGCAGCAGACCATTTCTGTTACCTCCCGCCATGTTTTCGACCTTTCCTGAGCGTCTGCAGAGGCGGAAAGACGTCACGCTGAAGTTGCACACATACGCAGTGGGCATTACTTTAGTCCAACAATCCGAATGGGTGTATGCATGGACGTCAATCGGAATGATGATCAACCAAAACCAACTCTCTCAATTGGAATGAAACTTCATATGGAATTATTATTCACATGTTTAAATGAAGAATTTTTTATCTGATAGGGCGTTCATTCCAATTACTTGTGCCCATATAAACGTAGTTAGTGTTACTGTAGAACCCTGTGGTCCTTCAGTAGGGACCATATGTACATCTGCACTTTTCTAACTTGCAAACAGCATGTTTGGTCCAACGACTCAAGAGCCACTAATCCCAGCAGTTTTTTTTCACTTCTTGATGGCTAGATCTTTTAATTGTTGCACATGTTTTACTCTCAAACACCCAAATTTTGAATTTTCCAATCATCTGCCTGCTCAGAGGAACATCAGTGGTAGAGAAGGTCATCCCTGCCATTCTTCTTCTGCACATTGAGTGCTGAAGTGCAGTGAAAACCAGTCAGACCTATTGAAAGTGTGAGAAAAGTGGTACCAATGCTGTTGTTACTCCACTTCTACAACGGTGGCATCCTCTTTGGATGCTTTCACACTTACCCAAGCGGTTTAAATATTAAATAGTAGCATCGTGTTACCATCTTCACTGTTTATGAACAGTTTGACAGTATTACTGATTTAAATGAGTCTAAAATCTGTATAAAGAAGTTGCAGTGGGACCGAAGGGACTTGTGTTGGAAAGATGACCTTCATCACTGGCAGCAGAAGGAAGGCGGTGACAGCTTTAGTGCCCATATCTGTGTCCCTGCGAGCGGACTGCATTGGGGACCTCTGACACATGTTAGCCCGCAGAAAGTGTCTCCGATCTGGCCTGCTGTTAGGGTTGAGTGGGGTTAAAGTGGGTGATGATGGCTGGAAAGGATAGATGAGCTGCAAATGCTTCTAAGCATTGGGGGAAACCATCCAGACAACTTCTCCAGTTAGCCTTGGATGCAACAAGGTCACAGGAGGCACTGCATGAAAAGGATTAATCAAGCAGCCTGAACGCAGGAGATGATGGACACTGTTGTCACTGTGTCCACTGTTATTATGGTCAAACTAGCGTTGAGCTTCTCTGCCTCACCTGATAGTCACAACTTTTTCCTGCAGACTCAATTACACGTCCATGCTTTCATATTTCTGGAGCTCCGTCCCATCTGTCAACTGTTTGTTTGAAGAGATTCGAGATATCCAAAAGTAATCATGAGAACTAAGAGCTGTGGAGATTTCATTGGCAAATGGGTGTGGATAATGGGGAAAGGCACTCTGGGAAAATAAACTCCAGCCAGTGATCCCAGTATGCAACACAATCCGTTCTAAAGCTCCCCTGTTTATGGATGTTGGGATTCTGTTCAGAAAGTGTGACATATTTCTGACCCCAAACATGCGACTGTTCGTCCAAATAACGGAGGTATTTATGCGAGGTAATGATTTGTCGATTAACCAGACACGTTCGAGCGCAGGCAAGCTAACTTTGACTAACTGATGGTACTTGTGCAGTGGGCCTCAGAGACAGTGGTATATCATTAAGTCATTAGTCATTAGTTTTGTTTGAAATCTGAGGATTTATCCCTTTTCTCTCAAACGAAAGTTGGGGTAAATAAAGGTCAAGAGAACTTTACTGGAAAAGGGTGGAAAAATCTCTCGTTAGATGTTGTTGTTAAAGGTTTTAAAGTTAAATAGCAGGAGCAGGTGTATCTTTAGCAGCACGTAAAGCAGTTTGGTGACTTAAATTCATATAAATCACCTTGTAAACATCAGCATTGGTGAGCTGAGAATGTGTCACACATCACCTCTGTGAGAACGAGCCCAGCAGAGCTCAGCAAAGTGGATGGAGCTGATAAAGCTGGATTGTCTGGCTGTAATCAGAGCCAGATGTGGCCAGGCCCTCACCAAGGTGGTCCAACCACATCTGCTGTTTCAGGAGGAGGGGGCGGAGGGGGAGTCACAGCTGGATGACCTTTGACCCAAAAAGGAGAACCACGAGCCAAAGCTGACAGCAGCCATGGTTGAGACAGGCGACCTGCTATCATCTCCTACATTCACATGCTTTATGACTCGCCTTGAACCAAGTCATTAAATACTTTTTAATGGAGAAAAGTTAAAGAGACTATAATAAAAATCAGGCTGCAGTGATGCAAGAGAAAAAGTTAATTCCACACTTTAGTGATAAATAGATCCGGCAACTTCAGCATTAACACTGTCAGAGTTGATTTCAACACTTTAAAAGTGTCGATATGGGTCCATACCAGTAAGAGTTAATGGAACTCTTTTTATAGAGTTGGTACTTTAACTCTGATTTGGTGTCAATTTAACACTGGTGTTAGAGTTAATACAGTAACTCTCAAAACCAGCGTTAAATTGGAGCAACACCACAAAATTAACACTTTTAAATTTGCTGTGTAAATGTAAAACTGGGAAAAGGGGAATAGTTGTGTTAACAACATGATTACCTTCACTTGTATGCAGTTTTAAAAAAGTTTATTACAACAGCTGAACATCAAACATATATTCAGAGGAGAAAATAAATTTTTTCACCATAAAAAATAGAATATATCCAATAAAGATTCAGCAAATTATTTAAAAATTCAAATTATGCACAATTTACAGTCTTAATTTGATTGCACACTTGCCATAATTTTGTATTTTTACTTATTTATTTTTCATGCATTAATAAAATTCTATCCAAATGTATCTTTTATTCCATTAATAATCTTAAAAACTCCGTTGCTTTATTGCATTTCCTCCATGCATGACTGAGACTCAACGTATTCTTATATGTCAGTCATATATTCAGAGAATGTTGATCAAATGTGTTTCATATTTGTCATCAGCTGCCCACAGGGTAACACTCCATTTCAGTCCAAAGGATGATACATAAAAAAGGCTTTTCATATCTCGTTTTGATGGATAAGGTGGGCAGGCAGTCAGACGTAACTCCCCATCCTTGAGTGATGGGGGTAAGTCATCACCACCGCGGCGGCGGGCGCTCTATCTCCCGCACTTGATGATGGAATTGCCATAAAAAAGAGATTTATCTGTCTTCACTGTATCGGAGACAAATGAGGTGCTGCATAAGTGTCGCCATGACAACTTCTTTCTTCTGCTTAGTTTCTATGCATTTTTCCACCTTAAACCCCCTTATTCCACTAAAATGAAGGCATGCAGGGAAAACACTTTAAATCATTTCTTGCACTAAAGGTAGGGATCGGAATGCCATGGCCGATTAGGATGAAAACACACACGTACACAGGTGTTCACATACATGCACTGCCACTGCAAGATTTTTCTTGTTTTTTATTTTAGTTTAGGTTCAAGGCTGTTTAATAAAAGTGCTTATTACAGAAGACATGTTTTTTTTAAGTTATCATAAAAATTAATTTTCAGTTTCAGCTTCAGAATGTAGAATACTCAAACATGTCCAAGGCAAATATTGAAGATTATTTCATCTCAAATCAACATTTAATCAAATTAACACATTTAATTTGTTTTATCGTATTTATTTATTAAAAACGTGACAATGACAGAAAGAATTCATGTTGCTACTCTGCGACAGTGGCCTGTGTGAGTTTATCTGACATCTTGTTATCAGCACTCCATTACATAAGAGTGATAACACTCAGGACAAAGCCACATGTAGTAGCGGCAGGGATAGAGAGCACAGGCACCTCCTTCAGACCTCAGGCATTTCCTTCTGGGATATCCCCCTATTATGACCTCCGATAGTAAAAGGAGAAACGGTGGAGAGGAAAAAGTAAACGTCCAACTGGCAGGGTCCATTAGGACGTGTCCTCCTGGGGGATTGGAGGGTGGTAAGCTACACTGACCTTTAATGGGTTTGAGTGATGGGCAGTCAGAGTTGGATCAGCCTGTAAAGAGTGGCTGGAAAGAGACCCTTTTTCTATTGTTCTTTCTGTGCTCCGTGCCATGCTTGAGTGAGGGCAGGTGCTTTATGGTGTCAAAATAGGAAGACCCACAGACAGGCTTGGCTGCAGTCCATGCTCCTCTGACATATGACAAAAGCTTTCCTCTCAAAGGGAGAAGTGAAAGGAGGTCTTGTGATATATATATATATATATATATATATATATATATATATATATATATATATATATATATATATATATATATATATTAGGGGTGGGACTCGATTAAAAAAATGAATTTAATTAATTAGAGGCTTAGTAATTAATTAATCTTGATTAATCGCATTTTAATCGTTCAAGAAAATTTGCCCCAAAAGCAATTTTTTTAAATTAAAAATAACGAGAGAGAATCAAACAATAGTCACTGACATTATTATTGTAAACACAAGCTCTTTTAATTTCTTAATTTCTAGTTGTGTTTGGAGCACATAAAAAAGGTTTACATGGTCTTGTAGCCAAGGTTCTGAGCTTTCCTTAGAGGTGCAGCTTGACTATATTGATATTTAGGGCATGGATTTTGCTGCTAAACTTCAACATCCCCCAATTGGGGGACCCTCGGGCTTAAAGGGTTAAATGCATCATTTTTTTTTAACGCGTTATTTTTTTTTTCAAATTAATTAATCATAATAAAGCGTTAAATTCCCACCCCTTTATACAGGTGATTCTCAAAAAATTAGCATATTGTGATAAAGTTCATTATTTTCTGTAATGTACTGATAAAAATTAGACTTTCATATATTTTAGATTCATTACACACAACTGAAGTAGTTCAAGCCGTTTATTGGTTTAATATTGATGATTGTGGCATACAGCTCATGAAAACCCAAAATTCCTATCTCAAAAAATTAGCATATTCCAACCGACCAATAAAAGAAAAGTGTTTTTAATACAAAAAAGGTCAACCTTCAAATAATTATGTTCAGTTATGCACTCAATACTTGGTCGGGAATCCTTTTGCAGAAATGACTGCTTCAATGCGGCGTGGCATGGAGGCAATCAGCCTGTGGCACTGCTGAGGTGTTATGGAGGCCCAGGATGCTTCGATAGCGGCCTTAAGCTCATCCAGAGTGTTGGGTCTTGCGTCTCTCAACTTTCTCTTCACAATATCCCACAGATTCTCTATGGGGTTCAGGTCAGGAGAGTTGGCAGGCCAATTGAGCACAGTAATACCATGGTCAGTAAACCATTTACCAGTGGTTTTGGCACTGTGAGCAGGTGCCAGGTCGTGCTGAAAAATGAAATCTTCATCTCCATAAAGCTTTTCAGCAGATGGAAGCATGAAGTGCTCCAAAATCTCCTGATAGCTAGCTGCATTGACCCTGCCCTTGATAAAACACAGTGGACCAACACCAGCAGCTGACATGGCACCCCAGACCATCACTGACTGTGGGTACTTGACACTGGACTTCAGGCATTTTGGCATTTCCCTCTGCCCAGTCTTCCTCCAGACTCTGGCACCTTGATTTCCGAATGACATGCAAAATTTGCTTTCATCCGAAAAAAGTACTTTGGACCACTGAGCAACAGGCCAGTGCTGCTTCACTGTAGCCCAGGTCAGGCGCTTCTGCCGCTGTTTCTGGTTCAA
>SSNS01000412.1:459296-486805 GCA_006937985.1 Aphyosemion australe | reverse complement strand
TTTTTTTAATTTTTTATTTGATTTTATTTTTTATGTTGTGCAGCGCTTTGTTTAAAGGCGCTATAGAAATAAAGTTATTATTATTATTATATATATATATATATATATATATAAATATATATATCCTAAATGTCAGATTCACATTTATTAAATGTACCTTGTTTCTGATTAGTCCAGACAAAATAATAATAAAACTTGAGTACATGTCAATTAATCAAACCAAACTATAAAATGTGCATGCTCTAATTAAAAAAAAAATCATGCACGCTTAATGCATGACCATTAAGTAAAAGCAATAGATTTCTAAAGAATGGAAAATCAGAACAGGACAATTTCCATAGAATGACCAACAGAAATTCTTATCAAAGACCAAGTGATTACTTTCCACAAGATTTTCCTGTCAGGATGTTATGCATGTCTCCATGGTCAGTGATAAATGGTGTCCCTTTTGCTGTGCTGATGTCATCCTCAAAGACTCTCACCCCCCTCCAGTGTCCTGTCCAAAACGATGCATCTGTGGCATGGAGGGGTTTCTGTTTCCATATTTTCCTTTGCTATAAAAAGTCTTTTGGGGGTTTCTTTTTTTTTTTTTTTAGCCCATATGATCCCTTCTTTGGAAGAGCTGGAAGGCAGAGCTCATTTCTGTACAGAAGCAAGTGGATCTTTCATCATTCCAACTGCTCCAAGGGGCATTATTTACTCTAGATACCAGTTAATTGATAGCTTTTCAATTCCTGTGTGTGCCATGTGAGGGTAGATTGTATTTATCTTGGCTGTGAAAAAGCCTTCCTCTGGAATAATGTATGCTGTGGCATTACATTAACAAGTCTGAAGGCTTTGTTTGTTTTTATAGGATATCTAGCCTTTACTTTGCATTTTGGGCGACCCGGGTTAGGTTTCCTGCTGTGTAAAGAAGTCCAATGCAGGAATGTTTTACTGATGCACTACTGCAGGAGAAGGAATCATAAAAAATTAGATAGGAATTTCACAAAGTCACATTTAACCACTAAATATTACTCCTATAAGCTAATCTGAGATATGTGAAGGTATATTTATTTTTTAAAGTGACTTATAAGAAAACAATCTATAAAAAAAACTGTTATGTTGAAATAATCTATATTTGCTGAATTAAAACTGACTGTTTGGGACTTCTCATCAAGTCGTGCCCATGCATTCAGCTCAAAACATTCTCTAGATGAGTTTCTTTTTTATTTTCCTGTTGACTTTATCTCCACCGTCAGTGCAAGTGAGATTACAGACTGACTAAGTTTTCCCAGTGCCAGTGGCCATTGTTCTTGGCTCTGGCGGCAGCAGAGCTGTCGTTAATGGACAACACCACTGATTCGCCTGAACTTCCTGTGCAGACACAGCTCACACTTTGCTTCACTGACCTCATAACACATGTCACCGTGCCAAAGGAAAGGAGAAAAGGAGCGGAAGTGGAGGGACCATCGAAACCAAGAGGGGTTGTCTAATATTTTACGTTGTTCAGTCAAGCTCAGGACACGTTTCAGTACATGTATGTGCAGAATGTGTGTAGGGGTTTGGAGCTCCAGTACCACTTTCATTAATTCTGCTTCTCCCTGTTTGGGCACGACGCAATGCAAGATTGTTGTTGCTGATAAGATAAGAATGTAGCCGTCGTCTGCGCTGGTTGCTGGTGCAGGAGGAGGAAATTCCTATCTGATGGGACTTTTAAATTGCATTTTGAATGGTCAAACTGGAAAAGGGAAAATATTTACACAAGTGACATCTCCATCACAATGAGTCATGGTCATGGCCTCTGGGCTATTTATTACATACAAGTGAAACACAACAAAACATTTATGGTTTTTTCAGAATTGTGTAAGATGTAGTAACGTGTTCACCCTGCTTGTCATGCTGCAACTAAATGCTGAGCCTTGTGAGTTTGCAGACAAATGAGTCATCCCAAATTTTAAAGTAACACATTTATATTGGAAGTTTCTCTTATTGCATTTTGCACTTTTTGTTGGGAGCAAAAATCTATATTAACACTCTAGACCTGCCTATTAAAGATGTTTTATCAATAAAGTTGTATTAATTCCACAATTTCAATCCCTCCATCCATTTTTCTCCACTTATCCAGGGTTGTGTCATGGGGGCAGCAGCCTAAGCAGGGAGGCCCAGACTTCCCTCTCCCCAGCCACTTGAGCTAGCTCCTCTGGGGGAATCCCAAGGCGTTCCCTGGCCAGACGAGAAACATAGTCCCTCCAGTGTGTCCTGGATCTTCCTTTAGGTTTCTTCCTGGTTGGATGTGCCTGGAAAACCTATCCAGATGCCCGAGCCACCTCAAATGGCTCCTCTCGATGTAGAGGAGCAGCGGGTCTACTCCGAGCCCCTCCTGGATGACCAAGTTTCTCACCCTATCTCTAAGGGAGAGCCCAGCCACCCTGCGAAGGAAACTCATTTCGGCTTCTTGTATCAGAGATCTCATTCTTGCGGTCACTACCCAAAGCTCGTGACCATAGATGAGGGTAGGAATGTAGATCAACTTGTAAATTGAGAGCTTTGCCTTCCGGCTCAGCTCTCTCTTCTCCACGACAACGCCCACATCATAGACGTTGCACCAATCTGCCTATTAATCTCACGCTCCAGCTTTCTCTCACTTATGAACATGACCCCAAGATACTTGAACTCCTCCACTTGAGGCAGGACCTCGTCCCTGACCTGGAGAAGGCATTCTACCCTTTTCCGACTCAAGACCATGGTCTCAGATTTAGAGGAACCGATTCTCATCCCAGCTGCTTCACACTCGGCTGTGAACCGCTCCAGCGAAAGCTGGAGATCACTGTCTGATGGAGCCATCATCTGCAAAAAACAGAGACCTGATCCTCGTGCCACCAAAACAGATCCCCTCAAAATCTTGGCTGCACCTAGAAATCCTGTCCATAAAAGTTATGAACAGAATCTGTGACAAAGGGCAGCCTTGGCGGAGTCCAACTCTCACTAGAAACGAGACCGACTTACTGCCGGCAATGCGGACCAAGCTCTGACACTGGTTGTACAGGGACCTAACAGCCCGTATCAAAAGGCCTGGTACCCCATACTCCCAGAGTACCCCCCACAGGGACCCCAGAAGGATGCAGTCAAACATTTTCTCCAAGTCCACAAAACACATGTAGATTGTTTGGGGCGAACTCCCAATCACCCTGCAGGACCCCCCTAAGGGTACAGAGCTGGTCCAGTGTTCCACGACCAGGACATTGCTCCTGAATCCAAGGCTCGACAATCCGACTGACCCTCCTCCCCAGAACCCCTGATTAGGCCTTACCAGGGAGGCTCAGCAGTGTGATCCCCCATGATTTCAACGTTTTAAATATCAAACCCTGTCCAAAAAAAACCAAACACTCAATTGTTTGCATATGAGATAAACAGGAAAAGGTTTGAGGAAGAAACCCTGAGCAAAGTAAATGACTGCAACATGTGATCATTATCATATTTAAACTCTTGCTTTCTTTACACCAACTACTGTTTAAATCCCTTTTAATTGCTTTGCTAAATATTACTAAAGCCACCAACAGTAGATGACCTCACTTACTGGACTCTTGACCTCACTGTCAAGCTGTTGTCAGCTCCATTTGTGCACAAACAGCGGTGGTTAGTGAGGTTCTATCCAGTGACCAACCCTTAAGTTGGCAGCATCGTGACAACCTATGAAAAACGCAGCTCTTGGAAAACTTCTAAGAAGCTACAAGCTCTTAATTTATAGGAGGTGCTGCATGTGCCAGGTGGCTGAAACACAGAATTGTTTATTTCTGTGAACTGCTGGGATTGCAGCCCTGCAAGCAGCGCAGCGCCGGCTCTTTCATGTTTCCCCATACTGCACGGCCCGTGCAGCCCGCCTGCCTGTTATGAACAGAAAGTAAACAAAACATTAGGTCATCATAAATCACTGACCAATGACATGTCTGGAAAGTGAGATTAGACAACCGGAGTGGAGCAGCGGAGCACGAGGAGGCGCTCTCCTCCTGCGCGGCTCCTCCTCTTCTCCTCGGTCCCAAAGTGTAAGGTCATTATTAAAATTGCAGCTCAATTAAGATAAGGCTAAATTACTTGTTCTGTCTCCCTCTTTGATGTGCAGGGGATTTTTCTCTTTCAAAATTTGGAAGAAAAAAGAGAGAACAGGGGCGGTAGGACTGCTCATGGCGTGCTTTGATGTTGGAAGTTGCAGCATTGCGTGGGATTTGAGTTTGATTGAAAACGTGCGTGATTTTTTATAGGGGGGGTTATTTTTAGACAAAGCTCAATGTTCAGAGGTGAACGCTCGTTGGCTTTGTTGCAAAGACAATTTACCCTGCTGGCAGAATGGGGTGTGTGTGTGTGTGTGTGTGTGTGTGTGTGTGTGTGTGTGTGTGTGTGTGTGTGTGTCCTTTAAGTTTCCTTTAACTGTTCTTTTGGATTTCAGGCCTTGTTTTTTTTTCTGGGTCAGCCCATGTCTAAGCTGAATCAGTGCACCTTTTTTTTTATTTTTTTATTAAACACAAAGATTTTTTGTTGTAACTAAATTATTAAAGCAATATAATTTCACATTTCTTGTATAACTCATTGAGGTTAGTTGTTCTTTTGTTCATCCTCGCTCTCTTTGTCCTGGGGTTCACGTATTTGCCAGACTTCTCACTGTAAACACAAAGGCAGAAACATCAGAGGCCCGTGGACTGGGGATGTTTATATGAGCAGAGAGCCTGGAGATGGAACAGAGATATGAGCGCTGATCTGTGAAAGGAACCACCGCTGTATCGCTGCTGCTCGCCATCACACACAAACACCATCTGGCTTCTGCAAGACTCAGAAACAACCTCACACCTGCACGCCTCACAAGAACAGCAGCTAATCTTGAGTCTCATCCTGGTTGGAGATAAGGCCACGTTTGGAACGTTTGGACTGATTTTCGTTTTATATTTGCAACAAATCCTGATTTTCTTTTTTTGTTCTCCCTCTCTCAGTCTTGGTGTGCACCAGTAGAAATTTCCTTTATGTGTTTTGTTTGAACTTCTCTTTGCAATTTAATTGTCCTTTTGTTTTTAAAGCAGCCAAGCACACAGAACAAAAACTATGATTTAAAAATTACTACAGCCAGTTAGATCAATGGGATTAGTTCCAGTTCTGTTAGAAAATAACCAAAAGTCCTCAAGATGTGTGAAAGTTCAAACAGTTTAGGCTCCAGGTCAAAGTCATACATTAACTCAATATTTGTATCTTCATTTGTGTTTGACCTCACATATTTTTCTATGCAGTAATTCCAAATCCCATTATAATGTTGGAAGCTGTTGATGAGATGAGGTCTACAATCTGCTGGTTTAGGACACACACACACACACACACACACGGACACACACACACACACATGCACACACACACACACATACAGTATTTATTTGTGTTGAACTGCATTAAACCATCTTAAGGAAGATCACACAATATTTTACTCATGGGGATCAAGTGTAAAATTGGTACAATAAGATTTAATTTCTGATTATCAGACAGACTTCTATTACCACTACCATATTACTTTTTCAAAAAAGGACTTACTCTACTCAGCAGTGGCTTTTGGAGAACAGACATTTAAAAAATAGTCCTAAAACTTTTCTTTCTCCAATAATTTCTAAAGATTCCATAAGAGAGCAGTCCCTGGTAAGAATATATTGCAGTAGAATCTGTTGAAACTCTTCAGGGCCTCCTCACACACACACTCTCACAAGAACACACACAGACACACACACATGTTCCTCCCCTATTAAAATCAAATTTCAAGTTTGTTTTCTTTCCATCTTACTTTTTTTCTTTTCTGGGGTGAAAACTCATTATGGCCTCCCCCTCTGGCCTGTGTGTGAAAGTCTAATTTCCCGTCTATGGAGGGAACACGAGTCACTTCCAACTCTGTCTTCTTTGTCGCCTTTTGTAAACCGTTTTTTGTTCTCATCATCAACTCAGCCCAGAAGGTGTAACAGAAGTGACAGGCAGTAGGGAGGTCTGATAATTAGAGAACAATCCTGTTCCTGCAGCAGTTTTGTTTTGTCCTCGTTTTAAAGTGCATTGGAAAGCAGAAGTTACCTTAAATTTCATATTTCTTCTCAGTTGGGATTTCATGAATTAACTTGATGTTTTATTCCAAATATTTACAGCAATTTTTAAAATAAAATACAAATATTCCGCTTAACTTCAATGTAAAAACAATGCCTGCACGCGGCAGTATGACTTTTATTTTTAAAACTGAAACCCTCTTTCTAAAGAGTCACTTCATCACCTTGAAACTGTTTTGGAAGGGAGCTGTTGTTGAGGTTTTCATGGCCCAGAGTTCGCCTTGCCCCATAAATGAGACGGGACCTTCGAAAGACACAGACAACTGCTACTGTGGCTCAAATAGCAGCGGAGCCGCTTTGAAGTGACACAGAGTTCAAGTTTGTTCTGCTCATCCCACCGAAGCTTCTCCCAGAGCTGCACATCTGCAGTAAGGTCTTGATTTAAAGGTATAAACCTTCTTTTTTTAACAAGCTGCTGCAGAATTCTTTAGAATAAAAACAAAAATTACAGCAAACACTTAGGTGGTGATGCTCAAACCAAAAGCTCAAAACTCACCAGAGACATTTGCAAATGATTTCATCATTTATTCTAAACAAACATGTTCTCTATTTTATATTTAAATCTAAACCACCTGAACCATAAATAACAATTTATGTTGCCTTATAATCGGAACATTCATGAGAGGGCGTGAAATGTTCTATAATTAGAAAGTTGGAGCTCGATCTGCAGAAAAGCAGGTTTTTGTGCGGCGTGAAGGCGACTCTGTTCCTTTTGGAGGTAGCTCGCCAAAGCTGTCGGGTTATTCACAGGTCGGCAGTTTCCCCTCTGCTGAATTCACAGAACCCCATTATCCCTCCAGTGGGTCTGCGTGTCGCGTTTGACCCAAAGATGCTGCACGACTTCAGTGATAGAGCCCAGAGCAGGCTTACAGAGCTCAGAATTGATTCTTCTAAAAATAAAACTGAATTCTCTCTCTCTCTCTCTCTCTCTCTCTCTCTCTCTCTCTCTCTCTCTCTCTCTCTCTCTCNTGAGATGAGGTCTACAATCTGCTGGTTCAGGACACACACGCACGCACGCACACACACACACACACACACACACACACACACACACACATGCACACACACACACACACACACACATGCACACACACACACACGCAGTATTTATTTGTGTTGAACTGCATTAAACCATCTTAAGGAAGATCACAAAATATTTTACTCATGGGGATCAAGTGTAAAATTGGTACAATAAGATTTATTTTCTGATCATCAGACAGACTTCTATTACCACTACCATATTACTTTTTCAAAAAATGACTTATTCTGCTCAGCAGTGGCTTTTGGAGAACAGACATTTAAAAAATAGTCCTAAAACTTTTCTTTCTCCAATAATTTCTAAAGATTCCATAAGAGAGCAGTCCCTGGTAAGAATATATTGCAGTAGAATCTGTTGAAACTCTTCAGGGCCTCCTCACACACACACTCTCACAAGAACACACACACATGTTCCTCCCCTATTAAAATCAAATTTCAAGTTTGTTTTCTTTCCATCTTACTTTTTTTTCTTTTCTGGGGTGAAAACTCATTATGGCCTCCCCCTCTGGCCTGTGTGTGAAAGTCTAATTTCCCGTCTATGAGGGAACACGAGTCACTTCCAACTCTGTCTTCTTTGTCGCCTTTTGTAAACCGTTTTTTGTTCTCATCATCAACTCAGCCCAGAAGGTGTAACAGAAGTGACAGGCAGTAGGGAGGTCTGATAATTAGAGAACAATCCTGTTCCTGCAGCAGTTTTGTTTTGTCCTCGTTTTAAAGTGCATTGGAAAGCAGAAGTTACCTTAAATTTCATATTTCTTCTCAGTTGGGATTTCATGAATTAACTTGATGTTTTATTCCAAATATTTACAACAATTTTTAAAATAAAATACAAATATTCCGCTTAACTTCAATGTAAAAACAATGCCTGCACGCGGCAGTATATGACTTTTATTTTTAAAACTGAAACCCTCTTTCTAAAGAGTCACTTCATCACCTTGAAACTGTTTTGGAAGGGAGCTGTTGTTGAGGTTTTCATGGCCCAGAGTTCGCCTTGCCCCATAAATGAGACGGGACCTTCGAAAGACACAGACAACTGCTACTGTGGCTCAAATAGCAGCGGAGCCGCTTTGAAGTGACACAGAGTTCAAGTTTGTTCTGCTCATCCCACCGAAGCTTCTCCCAGAGCTGCACATCTGCAGTAAGGTCTTGATTTAAAGGTATAAACCTTCTTTTTTAACAAGCTGCTGCAGAATTTTTAGGTGGTGATGCTCAAACCAAAAGCTCAAAACTCACCAGACATTTGCAAATGATTTCATCATTTATTCTAAACAAACATGTTCTCTAATTTATATTTAAATCTAAACCACGTGGAACCATAAATAACAATTTATGTTGCCTTATAATCGGAACATTCATGAGAGGGCGTGAAATGTTCTATAATTAGAAAGTTGGAGCTCGATCTGCAGAAAAGCAGGTTTTTGTGCTGCGTGAAGGCGACTCTGTTCCTTTTGGAGGTAGCTCGCCAAAGCTGTCGGGTTATTCACAGGTCGGCAGTTTCCCCTCTGCTGAATTCACAGAACCCCATTATCCCTCCAGTGGGTTTGCGTGTCGCGTTTGACCCAAAGATGCTGCACGACTTCAGTGATAGAGCCCAGAGCAGGCTTACAGAGCTCAGAATTGATTCTTCTAAAAATAAAACTGGCATAAAAATAAGTTGCACAATTTACAGTCTCTCTCTCTCTCTCTCTCTCTCTCTCTCTCTCTCTCTCTCTCTCTCTCTCTCTCTCTCTCTCTCTCTCTCTCTCTCTCTCCTCGACAGACAAGTGTTGGACCTCCAACAGTTCTCTCGTTTGGCCGAACAGCAGAGCAGACAGAGTTTGCGTCCTAATTGGAAACAGATGGCGCTCGCAGCGACCGAGAGCTGAAACGCTGCATTTTCCATCCTGAGCTGCGGTCACTCAGCCATACAGGTGCACGCAGTCCGCAGGGACTCACCGAGCCTTTAGCTCATTTGTATTCTCCCTGGGAACCCAACTGAACATGAGATTATTTATGAATCCGTATCCAAAGTTCTGCATTATAAAAATTGTGTTTTCATGGGAGATTTGGGTGGACGCAGACAGAATAATCATTTTAAGACTGATGATTAAAAACCAAAAAATGTCAAGATTCTATTAATTTTCTTGTTTCTGGTCAACAAATTTAAAAATGCATCAGATAAAAATGCATAAATAATCAAATCCGCCAAATTGCTCATGTCTGATTTTAGATAATAAAACATAAAGGTCCCTGTCTGCTGGTGTTTAGAGAAATAATTCCACTTACTGTGAAATTTTCATGATACAAATAAAAAAAGATTTTAAAATAATCATTTTTGAGGTTTTGAAAGTGCACATCTCAAAACAGTCTCAACTCCAACCTCTTGCGTGTGCGTCACTATTGGGAAAACCGTGGGCGCAACACGCGCAACAAGACATGAGGCTCAGCATTGTGCGCAATTTCAGGGAAAAGTGACAAAAAATTATACGTTTAAATTATATCCATCCCATAAATAAATTGTAGAGTTGTCAACAAATGGCACACGTCTGTGCGCATTTCTTGACCTCTGATGCGCAGCCTCACGCGCGCCGCTGCGCCTTAAAACTATTCCTTAAATATTCTAAATCAACGGGTTTGTGGTTTATTTCATTGTAATTTTTGCTTTTTTAATATTTCTCACTACTTATTTTAAGAGCGATCAAACTCAAACATTTATGATTGACAACTCATCCATTCTGCGTTAAAAACATGTTTATAACTAAACAAATCGTCCTGATTCGTTAAATATGAAAGAGGCCCAACACTGTGGCTTTGTCTCTGCCATTTGACCCAAAGCAGCGAGGGAAGCTGTGCGTTTTCAGGAATGTAGCGGAACGTTGCAGGAAGACGCAGAGAAATGGCCTTGACGCAGAACCCCGAGAATCTGCGCGTTTGGAAACATTTGAGGTTTTTTGCCCCGGGCAGCATCAGATTTATGAGAAATCTGTCCCATCTTCTCTAAGAGGGGACATCGCTGAAAGCACAAACAATAAACAGAATTAATTCCCATCACTTCCTACTAAAACGGAAATGAAAGTGAAATTAAATTAGCCACTGAGAGGAGAGTGGTCTCGCTACAGCAGATCAAACATTGTTCCTGTTTTCTCCATATTCACATATTTAAAACTTAAGAATCTAAACGTTAAACTCTTCTATTCGCCTCCTCTGTGTGTGTGTGTGTTGCGTCCTGTTGATGGTTCTCTGGCGGCCGACATCCTCCTCGTTGACCCCCGTCTCCCTCTCTGCCTTTTCCGTCTCATGAAAAACGATTCCAGCTCTCTGATTGAATTTTATTCCTTCCTGACCTGGTCCGTTCTGTGAGAGCGCCATCAATCTTTTGACTAACACGACGTTTGTTTATTAGGCCTACACTCGAGAAAGGATCTAATGACTTTTAGGACTCTGATTGTGGCGCACCAGAAGAACTTGTAGGTGATGCATTATGCAATTAAAAATAAAACAAAGAAGCTCAAAGATACAGAAATATAAACATAAAGCTTTGAAGGGGAAAAAGGGAAACTTGGAGCGTGAGTTTGGTTATCCCAACTCCGGCTTTTTTTTTGGTTTGATTTTTAATCCGAAAATAATTTAGTAATGTTTGGATTATTTTTGTGTTTCATGGCACTTTTTGCCTTTTCTCTATAAAAACAGTTTGTTTCTGCTCGAAAGCAAAATGTTGAAAATGTTTCTGCGTAAAAGAGTTTCCATAAACCAACAGCGTGTTTCTGGGTTTACAATGTAAAAGTCGTCATGATTGCAGAAATTATTGTTGCTAAATTTAATAATAGGTGGATTCTGATTGTTTTTATTTGTTTTTGAACAAACATAATTTAAATACTGTAATATTAGCTTGTTTTAAATGTTAGTTTATTGTGACCGTGCTCTAAATTCGTAATTATAATGTATTATAATAATAATAATAATAATAATTTTTATTATTATTATTTCATGACTCGTGCGTAAATTACGCACGCATTTGGCCACTAACTTTATGTTAATCTGCAAATGTATAGAAATGTATTCAACTTTAAATAAATGCAATCACTAAATATATAAAATCTTTAATTAAGAAACGTGAAAAAACATTTTTCAATGTCTGATTTTAGTTTTAGATGAAAGAAACAGTAGCTTTAACACCCAAAAATAAATTATTTAGAATAAAAAAATATTCTACAATTAAAATATATTTTCTTATTAATACTTTTAATAATTAGGAGTATTTTTTTATCTCTATTGCCTGTTTTAAAAATACCCAGCTTTAATTTGACGCCACACTCTGTCTTTTCAAATAAATACCTTCAAACCCTCAAAAATAACGAGTTACATGCAATAAATTACAAAGTTCATATTTTCTGCATTCAGGTCAGCATCATGTCACCACTCAAACATCAGAACTGAAGTGACAACGGGAATATCTTTGGCATGTGTGGTATGATATTAAGTAAGCACTGGTATGCGCCAGTAAACACACAAAGCAGTCCAAAACAAAGTGTGTGCAGTTTGGTTCCCAGCTCTGTGGCTCACTTTGATTTTCTAATAGCTGCTCTTAGGAAAATAAAACTAAATTATTTTAACATTTTGCACATTAAATTTACAACCATATTACAGATTTGCATCGAATTTTAAAAAGTTCCATAATTTGGGGGCTTTTATATCAAATATGCATTTATATCCTTAAATAAAGTGAAATGAAACTGACGCACACATGTAAAAGTGTCCTGCATATTCGAGTCTGTAAGAAACGAGGCGCCGCTCTAACTCACATAAAATGGTAATTTATTAAACAAAACAAACAAATCCTTCAGAATACTTTTTCAACATGGAAGAATCTTTAAAATATGGCTGAGATATACACGTTGAATTATTTTGTTTTTCATAAATGGAACAAATCTGTTTGGACAATTAAGGCAATTCAATTTAGAAACACTTCTGGGTGTTTTGGTCCATATAAGAACATCCGGCGACAGTTTAGAAATAAATTACTATTTATGCAATTTACATGTCCAAGAACTAGCATATAGCACAGAGCCACAAAAGCAAAAAGAGAGACTTACGTGTTATCTGAAGTAACACTTTTTCTGTTAGAAAAACCGAGATCAAGTCTGTTTTTGGCTCACTGAGTCCAGGTCAGGGCAGGGAGGAGAGGACAAGGCTTTAATGACACAGTTCAGGGTGAAAACATTGAGAGTTTTTCATTTTCTTTCTCCTTTGGTCAGAACTTGCTGCAGTCATACACGAAAGCTCCCGGAGTGCGATAGAGGGACTGACTCGGTGGGAATGACATCTGACAGCTGTTATTCCCATTCACCGGTGAGTTATTCAAGCCAATCCTTTGGGATTCAAACATCTCTCGGACTGAATGGAAGTTCTGCTGCTGCGCCGGGTAGGTTGCGCCCAGGTGGCCCAGGTCTCCGGCCTGGTTGAGGTACCACGAGGCCAGCCTCCCTTGGTGGGTATGGTGGCTCTCCTGGCCGGAGTTGAGATTGGCGTGGGTCAGGGAGGATGACGTTGTTGTGACTGAGTAATCTGGCAGCGTTTCATCCACGGTGGTGCTCGGTGCCAAGTGGCTCCCTCTGTCCCCAGTGTAAAGGCTCATGGCTTGCATGTTACAATGATAGGTGGCGTTGGAGGTAGTAGAGATTGAGTTTTGGTTACAGGGTGAACTATAGGCAGATGCCTGGTTTGGAGAGTAACTTAGGGACAAAGATGGGGTAATACCTGTCCGGGCGGAGGCGCTAAGGCTGGGTGTGAGCTCGGTGACCCCTTGCGGAGATCCCCGGAGGGAGGTCATGATGTTGTCCACGCTGAAGCCCTGCGTAGAGGCCTGGACGTGGTGCTGGTGGTGCTCGGAGTTGTCCATGCCGATGGACCTGCTGGAGGGGATGCTGTGGGGGCTCCCGCTGGACATGCTGCTGCTGTCCGGACTCTCGATTTTGGGCACGGTGCTCAAAGAAGGAGAGTCTGCCTGCGGCGGCGTCACGGCCCCGTTCTCGGTTTTAATATCCTGGATCCGGACGGGCTGAGAGCCTTGCACCGCCTGCTCTGGGTCCCGGCCCTGCTGCCTCGGCGGCAGGTCCTTCTGCAGCCGCTCCTCCTTCTCCTTCAGCGCGTCCTTCTTCTTGAACCGCCGCCTCCTCCGCAGGAAGCTCCCGTTCTCAAACATGTTGTAAGAGTCCGGGTCTAGGGTCCAGTAGCTGCCTTTTCCGGGCTTTTTATCGTCGCGAGGCACTTTAACAAAACACTCATTGAGGGACAGATTGTGTCGGATGCTGTTCTGCCAGCCCTGCTTGTTGTCTCGGTAAAATGGAAACCTCTCCATGATGAACTGGTAAATCCCGTTCAGGGTCACCTTCTTGTCGGCTGAGTTTTGGATCGCCATGGTGATGAGGGCGATGTAGCTGTAGGGGGGCTTCACCATATCCTTGGGCTGAGGCTGGGGGGTGTACGGTCCATATGCCCGGGCCATGCTCCCAGGGTACTGCTCATGAGCCGCGTGAGAGTACATGTTCATAGGTGTCGGCATCCCCGTGTATCCGCCACCGGCCGCGGCCCGGTAGTAGCTCGGGTCGCTGCTGATGTAGGGCACGACGCCCAGAGAGTTCGGACTGGAGACGGAATAGCGAGCCTGCATTTCTTCTTTTTGGAGAAACAAAAAATATTTATAGCTCCAAAATATGCAAAAACAAAGTCAGCGCAACTTCTCTTCCTCTCTCGAGCTGCGGCGCGCAAATCACAGTTCCTGCTGCTGATGGTAAAACTCAAAACGTTGCCTCTGCTTTAAGCCGTCCCCATCCTCGAGACCATGTGAGACGCGCAATGAAAAAGTTCTGAACTTTGGACATCCGTCACCACACAGGACTTTTGCGCAGTTAAATTCTTTCCTGCCTTTTTCCCCCCTCCAGGATCACCCCGCCCCTCGCTGGGAACTGCTCCTCCAATTGGAAGCCAGGCCGGAGCAAAAGGGAGCAGAGAGCTGCTGGGCACTCACTCACTCCTGGATTTTAGAGAAGCTAAAGGAGGTGTCGGTTCAACTCCCAGAACAGTTCTTCTGTGACAGCAGCTCACGTGCACACAAAGAACATCAGTGCAAATTTAGTGCACCCTTCTTCCATATTTGACTTATAATTGAATTTAGAATATTCACGCATTTTATTTATGCCACACTATATTGATTTAAAATATCTTTATACATTAAATTATTTGTTTAAAAATAGATAAAAACACAAATAAAACAAATGATCTGTTTTATTTGCTCTCCAACATTTTTAAAGGCTCAGACTGAGATGAAAACCGGACTTTTACGCACATCGGTCATTATAAGGCGGTTAATTAATCTCATAACGAATCAAAGAGAATTGAAATTGTTGTGAGAATTTATTTTAAAAGACGAAGAACAAAGCAGACGCCCAGCATGCGAGCTCACATCTAAATGTTAGATTTTCTGACGTGTTGGTGCCAAACAGCGACTTATAACAATTAGAGCTCTGATGTGAAGTTTTCCAGCTTAAAATAAAAAAATCTATTGGTTTTCTGTGCGTTTTAATATGAAACGAGGCTGATTATTTGAAATAAAGTGATTCAATAAGAAAAATATAAATATTTTATTTAACAAAGGAAAGAAAATATCCAACCATCAGACCCTGGAGGCCTCCGAGCCTCCATCCACCTCCTAACAGACGCATGAAATTGTTAATGATGATCGTGAGACGATGTTCCAGTCCCGATCTCTCTGTAATCCTCCTCAGCTCGGCCTCATTAAATGTCCGCGCTGTGCCCTGCGGCGCTCTGCTGGTTTCTCCTTACATGGACCCGGGCATGAACTTTTTCCACCGCCCTGGGTTGTTTACACAATTCACGACGGGCCTTTTACTTAATGCCTCCTCGGTCTGCCCACCCAGTCCTCCTAGCTCCAGATCATTTAAAGGATTCGTGGCTGAGGCACCGTGACACACAAAGCGCAGCGTTAAATAGATGCAAAACCCCAATAAGAGCATTTTATTGGATCTATTTATTACAAACATAAATACCATGGTGCAATCTGCTCAGATATTAAAGGAGCGGATTAATATTAAATCAGTGTAATGTTTGCGTTGTGTTTATTTTTTGCTTATAATCCTAAAACCACTGAGCATCACAACAAATAAACAGCAGGAAAATATTTAAACCACTGATTTATTGAAGAATTAAGTAAAAAAAGAAAACGATTTAAATTGAAAAATTAGTCAAAATAAAAAATGTTATATTATATGTTACAACTCTGACGTTGTTAGAAAATAGAATAGACAGAGAAAATGTAAAGAGTCAGGTCGAGGTTCTGAATAAAAAATGGATTTTGTCACCATCTAGCGGTCAGAAAAGGAACTTTCACTAAAATAAAGTTCCTCATTTGGAAACGAATCGACATTATTCATGGAATTTATTATTCTTCCCTCAAACAAAACCGACATCCTCAAAAAGTCCTTTAATTTACTATCCCCAATTTACAAAAGAGCATTTCAGGTACTTCCTGTCCTCAAAAGAGAAAAGGGGATCACATTTAAACTTTTTACACCGTTTCACTTTTTATAAAAGTGCTCAAAAGTGTCTCTTTATTTGTTTTTATGCTAAGTTTTACAAATCACATGATGAAATACATGACCTCCACTGAGGCAGACCAGTGTGATGTTTCTTTGATGTTGCTGCCACCTATCGATCTATTTAAGTACTGCAGTAAAGGAGACTGAAGCAGATTGAAAATGAACAAAATGCAAATAATCATCATTTTTGACCTGTTAAATATAATGCGTCATTTTTTCAGAGGGAAAGTGGATCAAATTGGATGCATGCATTGCTCCGTGTCCATTATAATATTTTTAGTCATGTCAGTGATACTAAATATTGTGTAATATATATGGATTTGTTTGATTTATGTATTTCATATTGTAATAAAAATATTGCTGAAATATTCTAAATATTTTGGTGTATTTGTCTTTGGGGGAAAGCATTGCTTCTTGCAATGAAACAAAGTGACCTACGTCACCTAGCAATTTTATTTTTTTACACATTTATTTAAAATTTTTAGTTTTTGAGCTACAAAGGCTACAGCTTCCTCATTTAGTATGCATGGATAGTTTTGTCTGTGCAAAGGTATTTGCTATTATTTTAATATTTTACACGTTAATTTATTTGATTAATTATTTTTGTCTCCAACCACATATGCATGGAAACCAAATCTAATCTCTACACATAAAACAAAGACAACTCCCATCTAGCTTTTGTTTTGTCCTAAACAATACAAATTAATCTGTTTAGTGTATATTTGTTTATTCTCCTGAAATCCACGAACACTGACATCTTGCACTGCAATTGTCTTTATTTACTTTGCTTCAAGTGATATTTTCATGTTCAATTACCTAAAATTAAACAGAGATTTTTGTTTTATTTTATTTTTATAGTTTAATTATAACATTGTTGATTATCTTGATATATACATTTTAAATTTAAGTATAGGTACTAAAGATGTTTTTTATTATTATTCAAATAATTTAAAAATACATTTTTAGCTACGATCAATTCTGAAATTTAAGATCTGCAATTGAAATGTAAATATTTTGACAGGCTTTTCTTCTCTAGCTGTCATCTACATGTTTTTCTTATTTCAGGTGAAGCACAATAAAGAAAAGTAAAAGTTGACATGGCAGTCATGACTGCCTAGCTCAACGAGGAATATTCTGTTTGCTTGTAAATGGCTTTCAGCACCAAGGACAGCAATCAGATAAATAGTCTGACCTGACAATAAAAACAAAACAAAAAACAAAGATCTGTGATAATATTGTTCAACACATGAGTGACACAAAGAAAATGGCTTAATCACAGAGATGCAACATCAAACATCTGAATACTTTAATTAACTGTTGGCACTGAACTCATCTTACAGAACAACATACCAAACTCTATCCAGTCAGACTAAAGCAGATCTGATTATGGGATTGTGATTAGTTTTATAAATACTGCAGATGAGCAGGGTACAAAACAGGGCCGGTGCTAGCCATTTGGGTGCCCGAAGCACAAATGCTCTGTGGTAAACCCCCCCCCCCCCTTCCCCCCAAAAAATATATATATACAACAGTATGTGTCAGTGTGTCCCTTGTTATTTTCAAAATCGCTTCTTTAATTTTAATTTGAACTGAAATGATTGAAATTTAATAAAACATTAAACTAATGTTGCCTCAACAACACCTCACAATTAAAGAAATAAATAAAATAAGTTAAAATAATAATACCACCACTATTATTAAAAAAGATCTATGAAATGATTGGAGAGGAATTGAAAATTAAAGGGGACCTAGAATGTAAACCAACATTTTCCTTGCTGTTGTTGAAAGAGACAGCTTGGGTGGTCAACACTAGCATGCCAAAAAGTCAAAGCCGTGTTTGACCTACTTTTTATGTAAATTAGAAAGTTGAAAAGGGCGAGAGAAAACCTCCTGTTCTGTGAAAGCCTTCCTTAACACGTCACAAGGGGGAGCCACGCCTCCTCAAACCTGCATGTGTCTGAGGCCTTCTGGGGAAACCGACCAATCAGCATGTCCTGGCTGAGTGGGAGGGGTAAACAGTTCATTTCACTGAAGGCCTGAGTAAGGGGGTTTAGAATGGCCTGTATCAGGGCTCCTGGGACAGATGAAAGCCCCAAAAAAATTTCTTATGCTTTTTGGAGGCTCAAAGCTCTGTTTTGTTGTTGATTAATTGCATTCTAGGACACCTTTAAACACAGTATAAGGTAATCAAATATTAGGTTTGGCTTAATATTAAGAAAATGTAACTAAGGCTCATCCTTTAAAGTACTGAACGAGACTTTTTGTTCACTACATTTTATTTATTATTTTCTACTCATTCATCTGACATTACAGAGGGAACTGACCCTTGTTCAAAACAATATTCTTTTAGGAAGAACTTGTTAAAACCAGAAAATCATCTAACTCTCCAGAACATATTCACATTAAGTTTTATACTTTAGATTAACAAACTTTAGCACTGCTGATCTATCTATCTATCTATCTATCTATCTATCTATCTATCTATCTATCTATCTATCTATCTATCTATCTATCTATCTATCTATCTATCTATCTATCTATCTATCAGCAGTTAGGAGTTACAGCTACATGTCACAAATGTCACACAGGAACTTTTATTTATAATTCATGTAAAATAATTTAAATTCCATCTAGGGGTGGGCAATATCGTGTCATTCACAATATAACCTGTAATATTTTTTGGCCAAGAAAAAAAATCTTTCATGTTAAGCTAATTTCATGACATAATTGCATCCACTACACAGAGGATTATATTTATGTGGGTCATCAGCATTAAGTTATTAAAAGTTATGAAAGCAAACATGGCTGGAATCTTAGTTTTAATAGCAGCCATTAGGGAAAAATACGTTTGAGGAATTTTGGCCTCTCCAGGCTTCCATACCTGTAACCTGGTTATGCGGAGTTTAGCTCGGTCTCTGCACATAAACAGCAAAAACACACTGGTGAAGCGGTAAATTAAAACATCCAAATCGGCTGGCGACGCGGTTTCATATTTCTAAATATTTAGCGTGTCATTTTGGCGGCGCGCAGGTCAGGGCACGGCTCTGGGACAGAGAACCGAGCCTGCCCGTCCCATCAGCAGCGCGTGAAGCGCATCGCTCCCCTGGTCACAGCCAGAGCGGGCGCGAGAGAGGCACATCAAATTAGATTAGAAAGATAGGATTCTGTGTGTGAAATAACGCTAGTTAAATGGTCCTCTCGGTGTTGTTTGTGTGCATGATGTCCAGTAGCTGATATTATAATTATTATTTTTTTCATAAACCTGATTGCTTGGTGCCCCCCTGGCCAGTCGGTGCCCTACGCAGTGTGCGTGATGCGCGTTTAGGGAGCGCCTGCGCTGGAACAAAAAAATCCTTATATTTAAGGTTTAACTTGTAGCTTTAATTCCCAGTGTTGTCTGGTTCTCTAATATTTAACATTCCTTTGCTATGAACCACAATCACAAACAACCCAACATTTTCTGTTTGACCTGCTTTCGCTTCTAGTCACCACAAGGGGGCGATGTAATTCAAAAATACTGGCTCGAGGGTTGATCTTAGACACTGCAGAGATGAAGACACAACATCCTTAAAACTGAGCTGAATGGACAGCCTCAGAAAAAATACAAACATGAACAAATATTCATTTACTCATGTTCTTGTCATAATACAACATGTGCACCAAAATTATTTGTAAACTCGGAAAATGATTATTTTTTTTAGCAGCTGGGATTCATGATAAAGATTTTAAATATTTGCTAAAATACTTAAAAATGTAATTTTTTGAGTGTTTAGAATAAATAATTGTAGGCTGATTTAAAATTAAACAGGAACTAAGTGCATGGAATTGTTCACAATTAACTGCTTGTTTGAAATTATTCATGTAATAAAATTTTATGCATCAATGTTCTGATTAACAAACTAAATAGAAAAACAGTTTATCCTTATAAAATATGAAAAATAAAATCAAAAACAACAGAAAAATGAAGTGTGTCATTATTTTTCTTTATTTATGGCATATGTGACGTCAGTGGATTGCCACACATGCATTTTTATGTTAAAATTTAAGTTTTAATTTGTTTGGCTGTTTTTTATTTTAATGTCACATGACACTTGGCTTCACGTCCTGATAAACGCTCTGATGCTGGTGATGAAGATGATGATGATAGAAACATCCTCCGGAGTTCAGATGGAGGGGAGAGATTCCATTTAGGTTTAAAAGGAATTCCTTCCTGTCGCGATCAGGAGCAGCAGAGTGGCTGGAAAACCGAGACAATCCCACTGAAAACAAACAAAGTCCAAAAGGTCAGCATCTCTGGTTCAGCTTCAGAACAGCAACAAAACAAGTTTTTTTGACATTTGGAAGTTTCAAACTAAATTACTGGAATGAATCTGATAAGTTATGCAGGTGTTTTAATTAATGAGATCAAATTTCTTTATCAGTTTCTCTGAATGAAGCAAATCTTAATGCAACAGAACCAACAAATAAAGTCTGAGGGTGAATTAAAGCATAAAGTTATTAAACATTTTTCATTTATGGAAACTTTCAAATGCATTTAATTAAAAAAATTAGACCCAATTAATGTATTTCATATAATTCTTGGAATATAAACAATAATATAAACTGTTGTTTAAAATTATAACAAAGGGCCGATGTTTGAATGCCTCAAAAACGTGTCATGTTTCAGTTAATTTTCAGAATTTGATCTTGTTGGCTCAAATGTATTATTTCATTCCTTATTTGCACATTTTCATTCAATATAAATAAAATACTAAAGAAAACAGGTCGCGCAGCAATTTTGGGCAATTTGCAGACAATTTTAGCAAAATAAAAACGTAAAACTAGGAAAAAAGTGAAATACTATTTCTTTTTTTAACTTACTTTTCAGTCTCATTTTAATAGATTTGTCATTTTATAAATGTCTTTGCATCATTCCAAACGATTATTTTTGATTTTTTTTCTCTTGCTCAAATTAAATTGTTTAGGGAAAATGTATAATGTTTTTTTACACTTTATGCGGTAACTAAAGCTGAGAATGGCATTAATGAGAAATCAAGGTGCGATCATTTACCTGAATTATCAGATGGGTCTCGCGCCCTGTGCAGGTCGTCCTGCTCCAGAGAGAGAGCTGACACACAGTTTGAGGCCTGCTGTTTGATGTTTGAGGATGCAGGTGCACCCCACTGCGTAGCTGCATTAACATAATGAGACTGAGAGTCTAATACACCCATCATCGCTGGTGAGGACTGCAGCGGGCTGCTGCTGCTGTCCGGGTAATAGTCTGTAGAGCTGTGCCCCCCAAGTCCCTCTAACCCACTAGGAAGCGAGTTACCCATCCAGTTGCTGGATGCAAACGAGCCCGAAGGTGACTGGAAATCAAAGCTGTGCTGCTGCAGCATCGCTCCACCGAGCCCGAATCCGTTCATCATCCGGTACATGGGTTTCAGAGCTTGGCATTTCCTCCGGAACCCGCGCGGCCTGCGCCGGAAGAAGCCCTCCTCGAACATGAACTCGCTGTCCGGGTCGATGGTCCAGTGGTGGCCCTTTCCGGGTCTCCCCAGGCCTTTGGGCAATTTGATAAAACATTCATTCAAAGACAAATTGTGTCTGACTGAATTTTTCCACCCCTGGTACGCTCCCCTGAAGAAAGGGAAGCGGGCCTGAAGGAACTGATAGATCTCACTCAGAGTCAGTCTTCTGTTCGGTGAGCTCTGAATTGCCATCACTATGAGGGCGATGTATGAGTAGGGGGGCTTTTCAGGGCGCCTCGAGGCTGGATTCCCTTTTTTCCCTTTAGCTGCGCTCTGGACGCTCTCCGCCTCTGGCTGTGCGCTAAACAGAGCGGCACTCGGACCGGAGCGCGCAGAAGCGACTGGATCCAGATGTTCGTGGGACATTTCGGTCATGTTTGCGCTTCGTTTCGGAATCCAGCACCTCTTGCTCTAGTTAACGTTCTCCAGGTCACATTTTAGGGGTTAAAACAGCCTTCCTCCGTCCTTCCTGTCTCCGTCCATCGAAGAAGAACCCCGGACTGGCGCACATCCACCCTGACGAACACCACCCCACCTTCTATCCATCAGTTCCATAATCTCTTTCGATGTTTTACACCCACCCATTCACCCTCCTCCCCTCCCTCCCTCTTCGCTCAGATTCCTAAAAAAATCTCCAGGAGCTGCTTCCCTGTATCTGGCCAGATTCCAAAGCCGGACACATGCAGACAATCCTCCTCTTGCGTCACTTTCTAAAATTCTCATGCTCACGATTGACAGACTGATGTGTTGGAAGAATTTGGAGGGTTTTGCCTCAGTGATGATGCCTCGAAAATGATACAAAAAAGAATCCCTGCATGAATAAAATCAGTGAGAAAAAAATGTCTACTTAAAAATAATTGAGCACGCACGTGAAACGATGAGAATGCAATTTATTTACCCCAGCAAGATGACAAAGAATCATCTATGCATGAAAGATAAGCTGTTATTTACATTTCAGTTAGATCATTTTACGGATCTGACGTCAGAACCCAAATAATTCTGAAGAAAATGTCCTGCACATGTGATGATATTATTATTATTATTATTATAACTCCCAAATTGTCCAAGTGGAACAGCGTAAACAAACTTTTTCTTTACTTTGTAACAGCTTATTGGGTTTGGTCCGTTTTGGCTCTAAAACACGTGACTGACTTAAAACTCAAATAACAAAATCAAACACATCAAGTCGTCACAATAAGTTATTTTTTATTCAGTTGAAAAACGTTTCTTTGGACACAAGTGAGAAAATAAACATTCAAAGTGCGCGTGGCTGAAAAACCAAAGTTAAGAGTTTTATTCAGTAACATTTATAACACACAGCTCTCAGGGCAGAGAGAGTCCATGCATTTTAAAGGAAAACAAATAAGTGCAACAAATAAACACAATTTCACCCAAAAAAATTTAAGTTTCCACATAAAAAAGTTTTTTTTCTCCAAACTCAGTGCACATGGATGGTTTTATAAGAGTCTATGATTTTTTATTCTCTTCTGCACCGTTTGGGTCCAAATAACTAAACATAAGGATATAAAGCAGGTGGATTCGGATGAGGTATCAGAAGTTCGGAGTATGATGGCCAGACGAACGCAGGGTAAAGAGGGGTGGGCCTCTTGTTTAGGTCTCCCTTGAACGGCTTGCTGAGGATGCTGTCAATAGCAAAGGAGCTGGTGAACTTGGGACCGGAGTCGGTGTCGGTGGTTGGGGCTGCTGGGACCTGTGACTCCTCCGCGCGCCCGGACCCCTCCAGCTCCCGGTTGAACTTCTTGCTGATGCGCTTTCTCCTGCGCCGGAACACCCCGTCAGCGAACGTGTACTCGCTCTGAGGGTTCAGCATCCAGTAATTATCCTTCCCCCAGGGCCTAGACGGGTCCCGGAGCACTTTGAGGAAGCAGTCATTAAGAGACAGGTTGTGTCGAACCGAGTTCCTCCAGCCGGTGTAGCTGCCCCTGAAGAACGGGAACTTCTTCATCAGGTAGTCGTTGATCTCCGCCAGAGTCGGGCGTCCAGAGGGAGAATCCCGAATGGCCATGGCGATGAGAGCGATGTAAGAAAGCGGAGGTTTGGGTCTGCGTGTGTACGGTTTGGATTTACCGCTCCCACACGGAGGAGCAGGTGGCGGAGGGCTGTGCGCCACGCAGTCTCCATCCGACCCCAGCTCTTCCTCTGCGGGAGGAAGAGACCTCGGTTTCCTCTCTGCATCCCCGGTCGCCTCCAAGTGTTTCACGTTATGACATCCACACAACACCTCCAACTTCATCCTTACAGGTTCTGCAGCAGCACGGTTCAGTCTAAAATAAACAACGATCAGAGCTCTGTGCGTAAAGCTCTCTGTGCGTCACGACGCGTAGTCTCTTGTGCAGTCTCCAAAGGAATGTGACTCTGCAGTCATACCTGCCAGAGCACTGACGCCCGTCTCACCTAAACGGTGCGTGAGCTGCGGTTTATATGCGTCTCACCTTATAGGACCAACCCAAAAAGGGCGGAGCGAGACGGTTTAGGAACATTTGGAACGTCAAAAATCATAATAGTGTATCATCAGTTTAAAATGATGATTATTAGATTAGATTAAATGTTATTTAGAGGGAAGCTGATTATTAAAAAACTGCATTTGATACAGTTTACCTGAAAAATGTGTTCAGACAGTTTAGGACTGTTTTACCTGAAACAACCAGGGGGCGTCAATCTTCAATCTAAAACAAGTTCACATGATCCAGGATGCAAAATGATCACTTTGTGGAGTAAAACTTTATTAAGTCTCAGAAGACAAATCCCCTCATCAGACTGTTGTTGCACATTCTAACAGTGCTGACAAAAATGCAATGTCAGCAATATTTGAGCATGAAAGTGTCTCCAAATTCCCTCACAGCAAAACTTCCTGTCCAGGTGAGAACCTCAGTGCCAACTTTCACTTCCTGCCCAGTGTTGTTCTGTTTTCACTCAAACGCAGGCTCTTCCTGCAGCTTTGTGCCAAGATGAGTCACAGCAAATTTAAAAGTGTTCATTTTGGGGTGTTGGTCCAATTGAACACTAAGAATAGTTAATTTAACACTAAAAAGAGTTATATAGTTGCTATGTGACACTGACATGAGAGTCAAAACCCAGTGTTAAAACAGAGTTTTTACTAATCAACTCTTTAGGAGTCATTTTGGACAAAATAACTCCGGATAAGCTAACTCTGAACTCACACAGCGGCTAGAACACCTGCAGAGTTAATTCGCAGACTCCACCCCTTTATTCTAAAAGTTGGACTGGTAGCGACCGATTGGCTGCAGAGAGTTGTGGGCACTGCAGTGGGCGAGGTGCATTGTGGGTAGTCATGCTTTTAGTTACTTTGTTCTATTTTGGGTTTATTCATTTACTGTATTAACTCTAACACCAGTGTTAGAGTTAATATACAGTAGTAACTCTTAACATCAGTGGTAAGAGTTACTACCGTATATTAACTCTAACACCGATGTTAAATTGTCAACTCCAGAAGAGTTGGTTTTTGACACTAAATCAGAGTTAAAGTACCAGCTCTCCAAAAAGAGTTAAATGAACTCTTACTGGGGTGGACCCATATAGACACTTTAAAAGTGTTGAATTGAACTCTGACAGTGTTAATTTGAGCATGCTGAATTTGCTGTGTACATTTGTTTTAAACAAATCACTTGTCAGGGTTTATCGTCCGATTAAGATTTTTAAAGTTTCATCAAACTCAAGCTAAAGGGGAGATTCTTGTACACATTTTGCCATGTGGCCAATTAACCAATTTGAGTTAGGCAACTCATCCATCTCCAACTGAAAGTGTTTGTTTAGCAGAATAAATGTAAGCACCTTTTTTCCCCACAGTTGTGCAACAACTAAAGTTTAACCAGAAAAAGATAATCCTGTCTAACACCTGCAGGTCGGTGTTGACATCATTGAAACATCGTCGCCGAGTGCTGTTGCATGTGCAAACGGTTTCTTTTTAAAGTGTGGCTTCCATGTGTTTGTGTTGTTGCTGCATGTTTTGATTTTCGGGTAATGATGTGTTGGACTGTGACACAGACGCTGATGTAAAGTCATCATTTTCAATAGTGGCATGTCAAGGGTAGATTCCTTTAAGCCAACCGCACAATGACAAGAGCCCAAACAGCAGGTATTCACCTGCTTCACCGCAAGTAGCAGCTTGTGTGTTCGGCTGTTCACTAAGTAGAGCTTAAGTTGTCTCTTTCTGGCTTCATAGGTGGAATTATAAGTACCGTAAAGCTGAAACTTGTACACATCAAATATACTTATTTTAAAACTCCAATTAACTCCCTTAAAGGACAGAATATCTTGTTTTTCTTTTTGCAAATGAGACCAGATCACACCCTTCCCTTTTCATGAACTTATTTTTTAAAGTGCGCACATTGCTGATGAGCAAGACAATAAAAGAATGTTCTTGTCTGAGCTGAACAATAATGACAACTATGTTTTCTTCACGCAGTGGTTGTGAATGATGAGTTGATTGTGAGATTTTAGATTAAATGGTTTCACTGAAGCCATGGTGGCTCTGGTGTCTTGTTGGAATGAAGAGACAATGACGCAGATCCTCAGATTTCTCTAAACAAACGCTCAAAACTTGCAAACAAAAATCATTAGTGCAGGTGCTGAATCATTTCTCAAATTCATGTCAAAGTAATTAACTGCATACTTGTTTTATTAACAGCAGGTATGCCCAGGACACGCTGGAGGGACTATGCTTCTCGGCTGGCCAGGGAACGCCTTGGGATTCCCCCGAAGGAGCTGGCCCAAGGGTCAGGGGAGAGGGAAGTCTGGGTCTCCCTCCTTAGGCTGCTGCCCCCTCGACCCGACTCCGGATAAGCAGAAGAGAATGGATGGATGGAACTGTTTACCAGAAGATCTGAGATGGAAATCCAGCTTCATCTCCCATCTAACCCAAAGTTAGAGACCTTTTTTTGTTTCTAATGTTTTTTACAACTAGTAAAAGTTTTTCTGCTTGTTAGTTTAATGCATTAAAAACTATAAATATGAGAGCATAATAAAATCCCATCAAATAAATCCTCTCCTGTTTTTAACAAGGGACCTGTTGACTTTAAAACAAAAAAAAAAAAAACACATTAATCATCAATGAGGGTTAAGATTCGACTGGGTATGTGACATTTTTGAGTCAAACCTGCATGGATTGTTATCAGCACGGTGATAACTCTGATTACACCAACAAAGTTTGAGTTTTACAGTGTTTTAATTTATTTATTTTTCATTTCATTGATGTATATTTTATGAGGCTTGATTTAAACTCATAAAAACAATAATCACGTACATTCCTGCTGTCAAACTGTCAATAGGAGACAATTGTTTTCCAGTCACCTGTTTAAAGGTATGAGGAAGACAGCGGGTTGTTTTCGTTGACTGCATGTAAAAAAAACTGAACTACTGCTAAAATCATCTTATCAACACTAAATTCTACCTGTCGGGACGTTTTGTCAGCTCAGGGAAAAGTCATGTGATTTTAAAAAATGAGACATTTATGATAAATTTACTCTGAGGGGTGAATATTCCAGATGATTATTGTTGTTTTCCTGAATGTCCTCCTTTCCATAATGTACAGTTGTAACTGTCTGAAGTGACGATCATTAAGGAGATAATGTCATAGGTTCAGAACAGATGACGCACGTCTAAAATAAATGAGACAACTATTTCAGCTGTGCCCAGAATCTCAGCAATGTAATCCGTTGTGACAAAGTCCAAACAAGGTCTAAAAATAACCCAGTAAATACGTCAGTAGAGCCCGCTGCAGGCTTTATGAATGTTAAAACAAGAGCTTTGCATGCAAAGATAGGAGGCATGTCAGATGTTCTTCCCAGGTGACTGAAACGTCCAAGATTGGGTTCATATCTGTTGATTCTCACATGAATTTTCAAGTTTTTTTGTAAAAGAAATTCAATCAAAAATAATTGATCGCTTAGTAATTTTCATATTTGGACCACCGTGTGTACTTTTAGCGAGTCTGAGCTTCAGATTATCTCTGAAACGTTTGGGAAACTCTTTGAAAACCACAACACACACAGCGTGTGGGTGGTGGTGTACTGGAAGAAGGTTTCCCACAGATGTGAAAACACTTTGCAGACTGGATGAGGGGCTAACATCATAACAACGTGAGCGATGATGGTGAAAGCATAAAGAAAAGAGTCTTTCTGTGTTTGTTCTCTTTGAGGTTCTGAGGTCTGTGTTTCTGTGTGTAAGCAGACAAACGCTCATAAGCTGTTACTGACAAGTAGCAGAGCATCAAGTCTGCAAACAGC
>SSNS01000412.1:413634-445980 GCA_006937985.1 Aphyosemion australe | reverse complement strand
GCACCCCATTCAGGAAGTCGTAGTTGATGGCGCTATTCTCACTGTCCCAATTCAGCAGTCATTTACAAAGTTGTTTACTATGCACTCAAAGCCTTACGTGCACTTCCTCCAAGTGCAATTTGCAGAGGGCCGCAGGCTGCAGTGTGAGTATTGGGACAGGGCTGTAGTCTTTCGTACTCTTTTGTAGATTTGGAGAAGGCGTTCTACCACGTCCCTCGGGGGGCCTTGTGGGAGGTACTCCAGGTGTGTGGGTTACGAGGCCCCTTTATACGGACTGTTACGTCCCTGTGTGACCGGTGCCAGAGCTTGATCTGGGCTTATTCCCGGTGAGAGACTCCACCAAGGCTGCCCTTTGTCACCGATTCTGTTCATAACTTTTATGAACAGGATTTCTAGGCGCAGATAAGGTGGTGGGGGGATCTGTTTTGGTGGCCTAAGGATCAGGTCTCTGCTTTTTGCAGATGATGTGGTCCTGTGGGCTTCATCACACCGTGATCTCCAGCTTTTGCTGGAGTGGTTCACAGCCGAGCGTGAAGCATCTGGGATGAGAGTCAGCTCCTCTAAATCTGAGACCATGGTCTTGAGTCAGAAAAGGGTAGAATGCCTTCTCCAGGTCAGGGACGAGGTCCTGCCTCAAGTGGAGGAGTTTAAGTATCTTGGGATCTTGTTCACGAGTGAGGGAAAGATGGAGCGTGAGATTGATAGGTGGATTGGTGCTGCATCCACAGTGATGCAGACGTTGTACTGGTCTGTTGTGGTGAAGAGAGAGCTGAGCCGAAAGGCAAATCTCTCGATTTACCGGTCAATCTACATTCCTACCCTCATGGTCACGAGCTTTGGGTAGTGACCGAAAGAACAAGATTGCAGATACAAGCATCTGAAATGAGTTTTCTCTGTAGGGTGTCTGGGCTCTCCCTTAAGCCTCTTTTATAAAACAATGCCGCCAATGTGCCGCAACGCTGAGGTGGCAACAGGGAGCGTCTTTTATAAGTGGTCAGACCGTGGCGGAAATGTTGCTCAATCATGTCCGTCGGGAGGAGACCTCCCAAAGGAAAACCCAGGACACGATGGAGAAACGACGTTTTCTTGGCTGGCCTGGAAACGCTTTAGGATTCCCCCGGAGGAGCTGGCCCAATGATGTTTCAAAAAAAGTTTAATATTGAAAGAAAAAAGAAAAAACACTTTTGCTTGTAGAATCAGCTAATTAGGAAATTCACCATACAAATGATGAAATAGGTGAAAATATTCACATTAGCACATTTTACTGCTGCAGGTTCCCTTTTAACATAACATTTCATTTTCTAACTGAATAAAAACCCAGTGTTTATATTTAGAGGCTGATTTATGTTTATGGACTAAATAAATACATTTTCTTTAGAATCCTCCCTTTGTGTTTTTGCATCAATGAATCTATTTTTGTTAGATTCAAAGAGAAAATTTAACTCTGTCAAGATCAGACATTTTTTCAGACACACCTCGTTGCCAGTGACATTCAACAACAGAAGAGAAAGAAGGGGGCGGGGACATTGTTGGGAATAATTACAGCTGTTATGGGAGGTGCGGTAGGACTACATATCGCATCAACCCTTTTGTTAGCTTTATCTCTTTGACAATTACAACGTCATTATGCATTATTTCATATTTCATTGTGTCCTTCAGATGTGGATAGACTTTGATTAATAAACTTGATCTAATAAAATCCTGATTCAAGTGAGTTAAAGTCTGGGTATACCTTATGCAGGAAACTGGCAACGACACAACTTGATTTGCCCANNGTGTTTATCAGGTCTGAGAGGGGAAGATGGGTTATGATGAGGTCACAGGAAAGCTTGGGAGAATTGTGATTTCTATTTCAGTCCCACTGAGCAACAAAGACGTATTTAGGTGTGTGGTTTGTGGCAAAAGCTTGGATTCGAAACAAGCAGGGGTGGCAAAGAATGGAAAACAAATCTTTGTTTTTCTCTTTCATTCGTTCCTTGCCTCAACTAAAAAACGAATGCATCGATTGATTTCATAATTTTGTGTCATCTGTTTACTTTTTGTCATTCTAGGTGTAATTTACCTAAATATTCAGGAGCAGTATAAAAAGTCAGGAGTATTTGATGCATCCTTTGATGGCGGGGACTCCACCTGAAAATCAAAGTACATGAACACAATGCAGGGCCACGGCAATAAAAGCATGACCCATTCACTGACTTTATCATTGCCAGCCCCAGAGATCTAAACGTCTTTGTAATCTGATCTTCATTCAGCATCAAACAGACACCAGCAACAAAGCACAAAACTTCGAGGCAAGAGGGCACAAAATGTTTGGGAAAATTCACAACACAATGTCAGTTAGGAAAGAGAAACTAGGATGGAATTCTTTTGAAGTTTGACGCATCCTCCTGTGTTTAAATATTCAGTTATGTGCAGAAATATTATATTCAAAATGGTTTAATCTGAATGAGAATAGGCCTTTTATTCTGAAAGGACAGGATGTCATCAGCAGCACAAAATTCTCTCATCAAAAAGTAAAAACAAATGTCCAATTTATTCTGTTTTAATTACATCCTTTATGAAATATCCTACATCTACCTGGTATGTTAGCTGAAATAGAGCCCAAAACTATAAACACGTTGCATAAATCCTAATATAAAAGACAAAGACTCCCTCTTATACTTGAAAAACCGGCACACACTCCCCGATTACAGGAGGTGATAATGTTCTTTTAGAAAACTGTAAACACAGGATGACTCATCGTGACTCATTAGGGCAACTTTAGAAAAACATTTTTACCTGGCTTTCCTCAGTAAACAAACCATTCAGAGAAGGGTGTTGTTTAAAGGCACAAAAAGAACAGAACAAGAAAAGATTTGATAACACGTTGAATAGAAGCTGTTTTTAGCAGCATTGTAATGCAAAAATGACAGCTCGTGTGTTTAGATCACTGCTGTTGGTTTCAGGACAAAACAAATGTAGGGATCTCCAACGTGTTCATTATAAATGTTATTATTTGTTAGTTTAGTTTTATTGTTTAAATATAATTCACAATAATTTTGCTTAGCCATCCTAAAACACAGAACTTGTTTATATTTTCAAATTTCTTGCTTATTAGTTTGATTTGTTAGCCTAATTGCAACTTATTGCATTATCAGAGATAACGGCCATAACAATGGCCATGGAGCAGCAGTAGCTCAGGAGGTAGAGCGGGTTGCTTTGTGATCGGAGGATTGCGATTTGAGTTCAGGTTCTGCTGTTGTGTCCTTGGGCAAGAGACTTCACCCAACTTGCCTGTGTTGGTGCTGGTCAGAGGGGTTGATGGTGCAAAATGGCAGCCTTGCCTCTGTCAGACTGTGCCAGGGCGGCTGTGGCTACATAGTAGCTTACCATCACAAGCAGTGTGTGAATGTTATGAGCTCGACACAAGGGAGGCGACAAACGACCGCGATCAGCGAAACTCATTGTTACCGTTTTGATAACCTGACACACGGGAGGTGACGTGGCAGCGGCAAAAGCCAGCGACGCCTCTGTTCCAGGGCGAATAGCGAGTCTTTCCTTGTTTTGCCGCTGGCCATCAGATTGGAGGGAATTCTGGGTTGTTAAAGCAGTTCAGAGTTGAAAAAGCGGTAGATATGGCAGTTGTCACGAACCTTGGAGTTAAATTTGACAATGGCTTGGGTTTCGATGCCCATGTGAATAGAATTGTGGCCACCTCTTTTTACCATCTGCGTCGCTTAGCTAAAATAAAGCCATTTTTGACAACACCTGGAAATAGTAGTTCATGCTTTTATTACAACACGGATCAACTACTGTAACTCACTCCTGTTTGGAGTGACCAGGGCAACTTTGGCAACTTTGGCAAAGTTGCAATTGGTGCAAAATGCGGCTGCAAAATTTTTGGTGGGAAAAAGAAAATTTGACTATGTTTCCCCAGTCTTGAAATCCTTGCATTGGCTGCCTGTGGATTCGTTTTAAAGTCCTTTTATTGGTTTTTAAATCGTTACATGGACTGGCTCCTTCATATTTGCAGACACTGATACATCCATATACACCGGCACGGGCACTCCGCTCAGACAATAGTCTGCTACTCACAGTTCCTAGGACTCGTTTAAAGACAAGAGGAGATAGGGCTTTTTCCGTGGTGGGCCTGAAACTCTGGAATGAGTTACCCTTCGATATGCGTGCTTCACCATCGGTGACAGTTTTCAAGGTCAGGCTGAAGACCTTTTTATTTGATCTGGCCTCTAACTGTGTATTAACTTTTCCTTCATATTTGCCCGGAGATGTACTGAGAAGCATCCTGTCCGCTCATTGGTCAGTCAATGAAACCTCTGCTGATTGGTCCTTGTCTGAGTGACAGCGATGAAAAGTTGAAATTTTTCAACTTTCTGAGATCGCGTCGCTGGCTCGCGTGTGCACGACACATGCACGAGCGCAAAATTTCACACGCACGATTTCGCTTAGCAGGAAGGAGACCCACAATTATTGCTTTGTCGCGCATGTCTCATTGAAAATGAATGGAGAGGAGGTGTCGCCTCCCGTGTGTCGAGCACATTAGAGTGCGTGAATAATGGAAAGTGCTTTGAGTGCTGAGAAAAGCGCTATATAAATCCAATCCATTAATATTATCATTATATACAAAACTAAGAAAATTACAAGTGATGTTAAACGGGAACTCCATCAATATAAACAAGCTTATCAGGAGCTGCTTTTTTTCTTCAGCGTTATTTCAACGCAGCCTTGGACTTAGAACAGCACACAGTAAACATTTACAAGACGGAGCAGGTCAGACTGTTTTGTTTCTGTCGATGCTTGTAATTACGCAGAAGCAGAGTAGGTGTCATGCCGCTCTTTGGAAACTTTAATAGCTGCTGTGCATGGATTCTGAATGATGTTGTATCTCTGATTTTAAGGCGGTTAAATCCTCGCTGTTATAGCAACCACTTTCAGTTAAACTAAAAAAAACATTATGTCATCTATACCTGCAAACACCTTCTCATTATAATATTTTTTTGTCAAAGCCTGACTACAGTAAATGCATCTCTGTGGTGTGAAAGTATATGATTCACCAGTCACTGTTGCATTATCTTTGTGAACAAACTGTAATAAACTGAATTTATTGCCTGATAAAATTACACAAGCTCCCATTTCAAAGAAAGAACGGGAGAATGTTCTTTCAGACAGGCCTTCAGAGAAACTGTTGCTGATGTCAGTCGGGGTGAAGCCCGTGTCTAAACAGTCTGATGGGAGTGCAGTGATGCACTCATTAACAAGCAGTCCTGAAATTCTTCATTGCCATTCTTCTGGGGATTAACTTAATAAGCTAAGCGATGAGGAAGTTGCAAAAATAAACGATGCCCGTAGTAAACAGAAAGGACTGTTTCTCTCGAAGGGAATTCTGTGCTTTGCAACTGGTGTGTTGACATAGGTGACTGCTGTCTGGCACGCGATGTGGGATTAAGGACATAAATAAACCTGCTTCTGACTCCGCCCAAGACTCGCATGCCCAAACTCCCTCACACAGGAATGTCTCACCAGCTCTGCACTGGGACTGGTTCTGCACGTTACCCAGCCGAGACCTTTGTAAACCCAAATATACCATGCAAGGGTGTAAATTATAGTCAACTAAATGAGGGGTTAAATTATGTTAAATATAAAAGATAGAAAAATATGTATGCGATCAGTTTTCTCATAAATACAAAATGTTTTTGCACTATTATGCCCAATCTGCACAGATTTCCTAAATATTCACTTTTATTCACAGCTGTTAAAAGTTAAAGTCCCAAGTATTCATCACACACTGGTGAAATTACATCTCCGCATTAGACCCATCCCCATGGTGGGGAGCGAGAATTATTTGGTGGTTTAACCCCCCAATCCAACCCCTTAGTGCTGAGTGTCAAGCGAGGAGGCATTGGGTCCCATTTTTTCAAAGTCTTTGGTATGACCCGACCGGGAATCGAACCTCGATCTCCCAGTCCTGGGGCGGACACTCTACCACTAGGCCACTGGAGCTGAAATTTCTGTATCATCAACTGAATGAGTTTATATATTCTGGAAGAGGATAATCTTTATGACTTTTAAATAAATAACTTGTTTAAACAGGTTTTCGTAAAACAAAGGGAACACCCAGTAAGAAACTGTTTACACTCTGCAGCAAAAATGAGTAAAAATTACATTTTACAGTTTCTGGGTGGAAAGAAACGTGATTCAGAATGTTGATTTGAGTGAATGCATCAGATGCATGAACATGCCATCTATTTTATTCTTTTTTACCTTCACTTTTACAGGTACCATCCCATATCATATACGGTAGTTCCAAGGGCAAGGTTGAAATTGAGAGGTGACAGGTCCTTTGCTGTGGCTGCACCTAAGCTATGGAATCAGCTGCCTGTCAATATTAGACAGGCTTCCTCGCTGGTGGTTTTTAAATCTCTCCTTAAGACGCACTTTTATTCGCTGGTGTTTAACACTGCCTGATTGTTGTTATCCACTCTTGTTCGTTTTAAGCTGTGTTGTGTTTTATTCATTTATTTTTTGTATGTTTTTATTGTTTTATGTGTGCTTTTAGTGTTTTATCCTTGCTGGTTGTTTTAATCTGTACAGCACTTTGGTCAACAGAGTTGTGTATAAAGTGCTATATAAATAAAGGTAGAATGGATTGGATTGGATACCACGTTTATTTGTGAAGCACATTAAAAAACAGCATGACAGCTGACCAAAGTGCTGGAACAAAGATGCGTCATAGTAAAAGACTGAATACAACAGCCAACAAAATGACACAGAATCAGGTTAAAAGAGTCACAAAAACAATAAAATGACTAAAACAACGAGTAGAACATAAAGCACCATACTAAAAAAGTTTTAAAAATGTGAGAAAAGAAAGCAACACAGAGTAAAACACAAAATGACAACAGGTCTAAAAGATAGAAAAACCAGGTCACTGACCAAAAGCTAAATTATAAAAATAGGCCTTGAGCGCCGGCTTAAACTGACCTAGTGACGGGGCCTGTCATACATGTAGGAGTATTCCAGAGTTTGGGGGGAGCAAATGAGAAGGCTCGCTCCCCACGAGATTTGTAATGCATCTTCGGAACGCAAAGAAGCAGGTGATCTGCCGACTCTAGAGATCTGGAAGGGACGTAGGGTATGAGAGGGAGTTGGACCATTCAGGGCTTTATAAACAAAAGATAAGACCTTGAACTGAATCTGGTATTATACAGGCAGTCTACTAGTAGGCAAGTGGAGTCTGATTTATTTAATGAAAAATAAATCTGACAGTCATCTTCATAGAGGTGGTAACTCATTCAAACTTTAGCTAAGATCTTTCCCAGTGGTAGCAAGTAGATTGAGAAGAGAGGGGGCTTAGGATTGGACCTTGAGGAACTCCATAGGGGAGCAGCACAGACGTAGAGGAACAGTCGTCAATGCGGATAGGTATGATGTAAAATAAGGAGAGCCTAAAACATAGCCTTGGGGCACACCTTTTTTGACATTCAGATAACAGAGAAAGAGACACTGAGTTGCACACACTGCGTATATACAGCAATTACTTTTGTGACATTTATGTGCTTTGTCTTTTGGCCCTAATATTCTGAAAGGATAATCGCTCCTAAAATCATTAATAAACAAGGTTATTGTTTTATACTAAAAGTTTAACTCGCAGGTCATAGAATGTTTCTTTTAATGCAATTTTTTTAATGATTTGAAAAAGCAAAGACAGTAAACCACAATTTAATGCTTTAAGCCACATTATATTGCTACAGTGTCATACCGTTTGTAACCAGCTGTTATATGGATGTACTCTAGACTCATTAAAATTTTATTAGCAGTGAGTTCGCTGAAAGTAATAACACTGAATAACTGATGTCATTTATAACTGGCTAGGCTTTAAAAAGGAATAAAAGTCATATGATAGTAAATCCCAGGGTTTCCGGTTTTTGGACTGGCTATCAGCATTTGGGCTTGCTTGTGTGAGCAGTTTCTTGTCAATCATTATCACTGCCAAGAGCAAACAAGTCTTTCTCGGAAGCAGTCTATATAAATCTTTAATAGCTTTGCATTTAATATCGCAAATTTCACTATCACACCTAATATCAATTTAGAGTCATCAATTTATGTTACATGCATGCTTTTGGCCTGTGAAACCCATGTCTGCATGTGGAGAACATGAAAACTTCACGCAGGAAGGATGCAGTCTGGATTTGAACCTCAAACCTTTAACCTTCTTGCTGCAATGCATTGGTGCTACCATCTGCTCCACTATGCAGCCCATAGTTTTATCCAGACACTTCTAAATTGTTTGATAAGATACATTTGTTGATGTCCACATTATGACTGTAATCAGATTTTGACTTCTCGTTAAAAGAATTTAGGCTGTTTAAAGATTTAAATGACTTACTGGGTCCAGTAAGGAATTAGCAGCGACACAGTGAGTTTTCAACTTTACGCTTTATGATGGAAATATACAGAAACTTAACAACATTGTCGTGTTGTGTTTTTCAATGCACCAGCACACAATGTTTGTAGAGAAAGGGGAGCTAATTAGAGATTAGCCAGTTTCTCCTAGCTTTGGTAGCTGAACCAGAACTCCGTGTCTCACCCTGTAGCTGAGCAATGAGAAAACTCATATGCATTCTCTCTGATGATGACAAAAGGTTCTGGTTAACTAAATCTCCATGCTTTTATTATTTCTGTGTCAGATGTCCCTTCCAAAAAACTTCTTAGGACAATGAACGGGGTGGGATTTAAAATAGAAATCTGAGGAGAACATATGCTGGAGGAGGAGATTGGAGAACCAACAGAAACGAGCCTAAAGGAGCTTTTCAGATGGTTTAGTCTGTGTACATGTGGTGAAGGACAAAGTGCAGATGTGGCAAAAGTAGCACCATCAAAATGTGTCTAAATGCTCTCTCTCTCTCTAATTCTCAAACACACACACACACACACACACACTCACTAGAGCTCATTACTGAATTCTTGTAACATTTGAATGGACGATGCGTGTTCAGTTCTTGCTCTGTGTGTAAATTGCATTTGATCAAATAAGAATGTCAGAATCTGCCCCCTATTGATCAAAAATGAAATTACAGCTTTACATGCAAGCAACGTTGTCTCATTTTAATCTATTTGATTCGATTTGGCGTTCATTAAGAGAGAAATTTATTGGGTCACCAATTTTTAACCTGACTTAAAGTTTTGATAATGCTGCATGTTGTTTGCAAAACCTTTCCTTATAAATGCACAAGTTGCAGTTCCTTTCTATTTTATTGCTGAGTACTTAAGATATCAATGAAATAATTTTAATTGAAATAAAATATATTTATTTACAACCAGAAATAATAATAATACTTTCAAATTTGTTTAGGTAACTTTTTCCTGCAGAGCACCAACAGCATCAAGGTCATCTTTGACATGTGTTAAATTCATGCTGCCACCCAGGAGCTCCTAAAAACTCGTTGCTTGATCTATATTATCATAGAGTAAATTAATGTTGTCTCGCTAAATCCTCCTTTATGTTTTTATTTCTGATCTTCAGCAGGTCGTTCAATCCCTCAACCTGTTTTTTCTGCTGTACTGGACTGCAGCTTGTTTTTCTAACCCAGGCTGTTAAAACCAGCACACTGCTGTTAAGAAGAAATCACCCCAAGGGATTTTTTGCTCAGCTTGTTTAATAGAATGTTAATATTAGTGTAAGGTAATAGTGAATTGGTTTGTTTGTTTGTTTACCTTGAAGGATGTGATTTTGTCTGAATGTGTAATTCAGAATTGAAGTTTCTTATTTGTTTTCAACTGCATTTATTTGTTAGAGTTTTGACGTTTTTATATTTTGTTAAAATCCTTTAAATATTTGACTTTATGGAATTTATAGACAATAAAAACGTAATTTCATAATATATTTCCACCTTTGCAAAAAATGCAAACATTATTTTCCAAGTGGTTAAAGAACTTGCACCTTATCAATGAACCATCTGACTGAACCTTTTGTGTGGTTTTGAAATAAAATCAAACTAAATTAAGTCCAAATTTGCAAATTTTTAGGTACAATTTAAAAAAAAGACAGAATCCACCTTTAATTTTTTCAACAAATGAGTAAATCTGTTTAAAGCCATTACAATGCATATTTGAGTATGCAAAAAACAACAGCCTCTAGAAAATGTTGCAAAATCAAAAATTTTTGAAAAATTGCTCTAATATTTTTTGCAAGTGGTTGTAACACAAGAGTTCTGCAGCTTGGAGTGGAGGCGAGAGGATCTGCCTGTCCTTGTGTTTATGCTGCGTGTTTCCTGTGTGGCTGTGCAGGAGCCAGCGAGGGAAGAGTCGCTGCAGCGAGAGACCAATCAAACATAAACACCAAACAATGAATGATTGAAGAATAAGGAATTGGTCCAAAGAGACAATGTTGAGGTATGTTATTGGTGCCCCTCTAGGACAGCTGAGTATGACACTGTGCCTGTGTGTTCTGTGTGAATGCATGTGAAGAATAAATTACATCTGCATGCTTCTGTTTGGCTTTATCTAAATGAGCTCTGCCCTTTCCGGCTGAATTATAGTCATCAGGACATTTAATGTTCTCCCTTACTGGCACATCTTGGAGTGAAAGTGACTTTCATGACACAGCTCTTTGACTCTCTGGGGTAATTACAGTAAGCTGTGTGTTTGTGTAAACTAATAAGCCCCATGATGTTTGCTAACTGACCACAGCAGCCATTAGCTCGCCACGGGTCAGTCAGACTTTGATTGGCAGATGCCATTTAGACCACACTATCAAAGCACAATCTTTGTAAAGAAAATAAAGTTTGGTTTTCTTATCACTAAAAGAACATGAAGTCTGATTTCACAGTTTGACCGAATCTTCGGGGTGGTCTCGGAGCTTAGCTGCATAAAACCAGGGCCTGGTTTTTCCAAGAAGCGGTGGAATACAGTGGGAATGCTTCATTTCAGTCAAGCTCCGGTTCACAAGGCAGGACTTTTACATTGTTGGCCGACTTTCAAAGCATGAGAGACCACACATGGTGATAAAAAATCACAGATGTACCAGTTCTGGTCCTACAGTGTGTGGTGTGCAGCAACTCTGCAGAAACTCTACAGAAATCACTTTCACTAACAGCCATTTCCCGTTCAGATCAGAAATTTTGCATGGTAAAACGGGACTTCAGCGTTAACAAACACGGTGGAGGAGCAGCGTGCTTCCTTCACCTCGCTTTTTCGTTGGCTAAACACCACATTAATGAGGCAGCACGTTTGTTTGTCCCCAAAAATCAGACCAAGACAAACCCAACAAGCCCAAATTTCTGATCGGAGCAGTCCTGATGTGCTTCCAGGTTGACCAACATGCTTGTAACACACCACACAAGGTAGGATTATCTGATAAGATTATCTTTAGAGCCTTTACGGTAATCATGCACAACTCTAAGATTGTTGGAAGGAGCAGAGGTGGTCAAAAATCTTCAGATAGGAGTCTCCTCATTACCTTGATGGGGTTGCAAAGGCAAGCTAGTGTAAGACGAAGTTTATGTAAAATAGAAGCAAAGATATAATGAATAAAACTGAAATAAGTATCAAATCCCATAAGTTTGCTCTATGCCCAGGAACCAAGCTGAGTTCTTCATGTAGAAAAAGGAAGAAACACGATGAAGTTTGAGAAATATTTTCAACCCTGTTGACTTTTGTCTTGTCTCTGACCCAGACCTGTAGAGTCCATTCGGGAGCGGAGGAAGGTGCGGCCTCTCCTTGTCTACCCCACTTCCTGCCTTCAACACAAGCTCTAATTGGAAATTTGGGTGGCCTTGTTTATTTACATGGTTGAAATGCAGGGAGGTTGTATTTATATTTTCATGGCGCTTTCTCAGCAGTGCAGCATTACAAGGCCTTCCCCTGAGATCACTGTGGGAGACGGAGGGGAGTGTGGGGTTGAATATTTGAATATGAGAGTTAGTGAGGTTAGAAAAAATTATATTTTCGCATCAACCTGATTTTCAAGAATGAATAAACTTTCTATATCACAAGTTTTGTCTTCTCCAGAAAACCTCATCAGATTTGGTGTAGTCAAAAACCAAAAGATCTACAAAATTCTGTGTTTCTGTTCACAGAAAATGAGAAATCATAGGATCAGTTGTGCAAAACTTGCTGCTGATAGGCAGAAATCAAATGCAGCTCCGAGACCCTTGAACCTAAAGGTCTCTCAGGTCGCAAATGTGGACAAACGTGCGTCTGTGTGTTTATGCTTCAGACCAGGTCAGCTGAGCGGCAGAAGGAACAGCTTCTTCATGAAACTATGGCTGGACCTGACGTTGATAAGTAAACACGTGAGCATGAACACACACACACACACACGTTTCTACCATCTCCTCCCTGCCATCAGCTAGAGACCACACACACAGACTGAGAACAGCTCAGTTCACTCTCACACAATCAGGCCTATGAAGTGTCACGCTGACCGCTTCTGTTTCTCTGTCAGTGCTGAATCGGTGTGTCGTTCGTAAAAGAAAGCATCTCTGTTTTGAAATTTTTAAGTTAATTGCACTCTTTTTACTTTACTTGCAGGAATTTCTAAATCAAAGTTCAGTTATGCTAATGAATCAAATCCAGTTGAGGAATGTTGACCTTCATGGGGATCACAGCCCAGCCCATACCATCTGCAGCCATTATGGTTCATTATTTTACTTTCTCCACATACAACTATGACACAACACTCCCTGCTGGCCACATACCTCATTGCACCTTTATCCCATTCATTTCTTTGTTTTTAATCACTGTAGACATCTAGATCCTGTTAAAAAATGCATCATTTCCAGCAGTTCTTTTGTGATATTCTTCATGTATCTCTTAAACCAAACAGACAGTATCACCCTTGCGTCGTTGCCAGCGTATTAACCACATTGTTCTGCTTATCTGCTTTAATCAGTTGACAGTAACGTGTATCCCACTGAGCTGGTGCTCCTTATCCGACAACTATAACTGCTTTCCTGCCATCGTAATGCGTTGAGTCCAAAGCATTGTCGTCTGCAGACATGGGCACACACAGAGATATCTGAAACAATTCAAACTGATTATCTGTGCTGATAAAAAGTTTATTTTTTCTGGAACCAAAAGCAATTCTCATGATTCCGGTAGGTCATTTCCAGAGACATATCTCAATGTAATAACAAGCAGTAACAATTTTATTGATGCAATAAACATAAACTGTGTAAATTATGGAGTAAATGATGGGCCTGCAGCTTCCAGGTCAGTTTTTATCGAAAGCTTTGCGCTCTGCCCTAAATATTCTATTGCAATGCAACAAATCTCATACTAAAATCCCTCTTTAGGCTGTGTTCTTGTACATCAACTGAAATGTGCTTTTTGAAAACTGAATAAGTCTTTATTATAAGGCAGTGCTCATTACAAATGATCCAAACAAAAGTTCAAATCAGCCATATTGTATTTAATTTCTAGTAAAATTTTAAATCACAACAGGCACTAAAACAACTCCTTTAGGAGTTTTTATTAGACAGCAGAACCTGGATAAGTCTTAACTTTCTAAATCTCAGTTAAATTATAACAGAAGTCATCAAATCAGTTGATACCAGAGCCGGCCGGAGGCACACGCAAGTTAAGCGACTGCTTTGGGCCCCCGCACCACCAGGGGGCCCTCAAGTGCACCAAGATAACATGAAAAGAAATGTTTTAAAAACTTTAAATTATACAAACACATTTATATCACGTTTGGAAAATGAATGATATATTTTCTAGGGATGTGTATTGGCAAAATCCTGGTGATACGATACGTATACAGGGGAGACGATTGATACATTTAGCCAGACGATATTAGCGATTTTTTTAGGCTGAATTTATTGTAGGAAAATTCAATAAACAGTCCAAACTGATACGTTACATGTTTAACATGAACCATTATAGAGGGATTTACATTTCAATGGTGGAAACAAAACCCACTGCACACTGCTGCCAGTGGTCAGCATTTGAATTGCACCAAAAGAAAAGAAAATACACAAATGTTTGCATGTAAATTCTTCCAAAAATTTGACGCATGGCTTTTGAATATCGATATAATGTTGCAGGAAAAATATGACGATATATTGCCATATCGATATTTTCTTACATCCCTATTATTTTCTATAATGTAATTTAGTTTTATTTTTTAGTGATTGTATATTTTATACATTTGTTCAAACTTTTAAGAACAAAATACTTCACTTGTTTGCTATAAATTTGTTGTTTTTCTTTCATCAGATGTTACTTTCAAATAGTTGAATCATACTTAAATAACACTGCAAATTAATTAGAGCATTTTTGTTGGTTTGATACTAGTGTAAGGTTAATAGCCATTACAAAACCAGATGTAAGCTAATTACGAAAGATGCTAATGATAGTGGGCGTGTTACACACATAGTGAAGCCTAAGAATTATGAATTATCTGGTGTTGATTGGTTGGTATGGGGGCCCCAAAGGAAAACCTGCTTAGGGCCCCACAAATGCTTAGGGCCGGCCCTGTTTGATACTTTAGGGCTTTTGTACATTTGCTCTACTGTAAACAATTCAGGTGTGATTCTGAACAGCTCTTTAGACTTGATAAAACGGTTTAGTGCTGCTGTAAATGAAGCTGTTTCCAGCTCAAAGCTATTAAGTTGAAGCCTTATCGCCCCATCAAATTCCATGAAATGGTTCTCTATACTTTATCATCTCACGACCAGAATGTAACACAACCTGTTGAACCTGGTGAATGCAGCGACTCATCTTCAAACATCCATGCAGATTTGAGAAAATTATTTTGGCAAAAGACTCATCTCTTTATTTTGGTTTAAACTTTCTGGATCATATGTTATTTTTTTATTTATCTTTTGCTTTTATTCATTGCATTTTATGCTTAAATCTTTTTTATTGTGTCGTATGGTCTCATTTGGCTAAACTGTAAAGCACTACATAAATATGATTCACTGTTGGATTTAGAATAATCATTGTTTTAAACAAGACTGATCAAATACTGGGGTCTTACCACAACATAAAACAGACAACAAGTGACTGTTAAATAAGTTCTCTATTTTCTTTAACAGTGTTTTATTTTATCTAAGAGCCCCTGACCTTCAAGCCTTCTGTTTCCGGCCACAAAAGAGCTGCAACGGCTGCAGAGACCAGCAGATGTCAGCAGAGCATTGCAAAGTTGTAAAGAAGAATCATGTAAAACAAAACAAACAGCTTCCTTTTTTTAAAAAGTAAATACAGTTTTAGTGTTCGACTGAAGATTTATTGAGTTAAAAAATATATGTAAGAATACAGCTTTAAAGGGAATTACAGTAATGCATTACCTGTTTGAGCAGTGAGAGAACTTATCATCATGCTTGTTAACTCAAATTTCTAATCATCAAATCACCTAAGAGTGATTTACTGCACAGGAATCAAGATGTTGTAAAGATGACTTGCTGAAGTACAAACTGAGCATCAGAAGCGAGTAGCGAGAGGATTTAAGTGACTTTGAATGACGTGGTTGTGGATACCAGATGGGGTGCTCTGATTATTTCAGAAACTGCTAATCCACTGGGATTTTCACCCACAAATATCTATAGGATTTAGTTAGAATTGTCCAAAATAGAGAAAACATCCAGTGAGCAAAGGTTGTGTGAATGAAAACGCCTTGCTGATGTCAGAGGAGAATGAGCAGACTGGTTCTAGACTATAGAAAGGAAATGTAGCTCAAACAACCAATCATCAGTATCTGCAGAGTGACATTCATATAAGACAATGCAAAAAATCCTAAATAAACAACTCCAAATGATGAGCAACCAGGTTCTACAATAAATTAATGAACAATTATAGCCAATAACCTATCCCCGCGGGGAGCTGCAGACATGGCCGCACTCTATTTCCAACCCCTTGATGCTGTGTCAAGCAGGGAGGCATTGGGTCCTATTTTTAAAGTCTTTGGTATGACCCGACCGTGGATTTGAACCCACGATCTCCCAGTCTCAGGGCGAACACTCATACCACTAGGCCACTGAGAAGGTGTAGGGGTGTACCTTTAGAGCACATCAACAGGGGGCTGTTAGATAATTAGTGTGATTACAGAATGCTGACCTGTGTCACATTCACCTGGTTTTCAGCTTTAATAATAGGATGATCTGCCAATCTGTTCAAACAATGTTGGGATTGTTTGTTCACTCTACTGCACACAAATCAGATCAGTCGCAAACACTCGATAAAAACCGTGAGCTGTAATCTAGTTAGAATGAGACCTGGCTCTTGTCAGTCACGCACATAGTCAAACACTGATCGTACAACGAGTGGGAGGAGCCCAGAGCAAGGGTATTGACGTTGGAGTTACTTTTGGTGGTTTGAATGGTCCAGTCCAGTGTTTCTGTAACATATTTCTGCTTTTTGAAATGGGAGACAGGGGTGTCTGTTCGCCACAGGAGATTCACCAAGGAGGAAACCACAGGATCCAGAATTTACAACATGTTAAACTTGAAGCAGATGGACTACAGCAATGAAAAAGTGCACCGGGTATCATTACCACCTTCTAAAAACCCAAAACAGAGGCTTCAGTTCACACAGGCTTACCAGAACTGTACAAAAACTGGAAAAAGTTTCCTGATGTTTCAGCAGCAACATTCAGATGGTAGGATTCATCTTCCCTTGTACCACCTGAGCTTCGTTTAAGCACCACAGCCTATCTGAGTATTTATTGCTGACCATGTCCATCCTTTAATGACCACAGTGGACCCATCTTCTGATGACTGCTTCCAGCAGGATAATGCACCATGTCACAAAGCTCAGATCACCTCTGTTATTTTTTTTAACATGACGATGAGTTGACTAGACGCCAAAGGCCTCTACATTTTCCAGATCTCAATCCAATCCTGTCCTTTAGGGATATTAGAGGAATAGAAGATTGATCGCATGGATCTGCAGCCGACCAATCTGCCACACCTGCGTGATGCTGTCATGTCAGTATGGCCCAGAGCCTCTGAGGAACGTTTCCAACACCTTTTTGAATCAATGAAATGAAGAATTAATGCAGTTCTGAAGGCAAAAGGTGGTCCAACGGTTTACATGGGGCATCTAAAGGGGTCATTGTATAAAAATAAAACAGCAGCATCCTTTTATTTGGGAGTAGAAAATCATTTGATAATGGTGGTTTCATTTTTTCATTAAAGCATTTTCAGACATGTTTCGAGAACATCACCAGACTAAGACTTTCATCTCCAGAGCTTAAAGTGAAGAAAGCAGACAATGTCATGTTAGAAATGGAAAATCTAAAGCACAACTACAAATGATGTGGCTTCCTGCTGGGGGAGGAAACACCATGATAAATATGTAAAAACGTTAGGTTTTCTTTTTATCTCTTTCAAGACTCACACCTTCTTCCTCTTTTTGTTTGCAAATGTAATCTTTATGAAGGTGTTTTGAGGTTTACTTTAAAAAATAACAGTTCTATGTGACAAAAATTCCGACTATTGTAGAACTTAAAAATCTTTCGCAAATATTATTCTTATTGATTTCATCTTGTTTGCGTTTTACTGTAAAAGGTGATGTGAAATAGGTGTGTGTGTGCTGGATTTGAGTCACTGAGGTTGTAGGTGGGGGAGTCACATGTTTTATCCTGAGTTCATAAATGTCAATTTCTGATAACAGTAATACCAAAAGTGTGCACCCACACACACACGCGCGCACACACACACACACACACACGCACGCACACACACACACACACACACACACACACACACATACTTGTATTTATATGCTTGTGTGGACCTCCGTTGACTTCAATTCATTTTAGTGAAGCCCCTATGCCTAACCCATACCCTAACCCTAACCATAACCAATGCTGTTCTATTCCTAACCCTAACCTAAACTAATCTAAACTAAATGTTAGTTCACACCATACCTCTAAAACCAAGTGTTGGGGTGCTTTGCATTGTGTGGACCGGCCAAAAGTCCCCACAATGTGGAAATGTCCACACGTTACAGGTTAAAAGTCAAAATTTGTTCACTGAAACGATAATGGAAGTGGAGTTAAGTGGCCGCCTTGCAATTGGAAGGTTGCAGGTTCATGTCCCGTCTCATGTCTGTCGCTGTCGTTGTGTCCTTGGGCAAGACACTTAACCCGCCTTTCCTGCTGGTGGTGGTCAGAGGGACTGGTGGCGCCAGTGTACGGCAGGCCTCGCCTCTGTCAGTGCGCCCCAGGGCAGCTGTAGCTACAATGTAGCTCATCCCCACCAGCGTGTGAATGTGTGTGAATGGGTGGATGACTGATTGTGTTGTGAAGCGCCTTGGGGGGTTGTAGAACCCTAAGAAGGCGCAGTACAAATACAGACCGTTTACCATTTACCATATAAAGAAAAATACACACACACACATTCTTGTCTAACTATCTTAGTGAGGACCATCCATTGACTTCCATTCATCTTTGTTAATTTTTGTGACTGTATTATGCCTAACCACACACACACACACACACACACACACACACACACACACACACACACACACACTCACTTGTAGCTGATCCTAAATCTTAGAGCTGAGAAGGAATTGATGTTTCATTTTTCTTTTCCTCTGTGGTCCAAAGTTTCGATCTCTACCTTTACTTCCCTCACACTTAAACCACATTACTTTCACAAACTCTCACCAAAATCACGGTCTGGAAGGATTTATTTTTCTTTTCCTCAACAGCGAATCACTTTTCCCCATAAATCTAGTCAGGGAGCACACCTTGGTTTCTGATGAGTGGAGTTTTGTTTTCCATTCTAGTCGAAACTTAAAAATCGCACTCCAAGATGATCCATTGCTCTGTGTGTGTGTGTGTGTGTGTGTGTGTGTGTGTGTGTGTGTGTGTGTGTGCCTCTTTGAATAGTTTTCGCAGGACATTGCACTGAATATGAGCCTCTACATGAACAGTTGCATGCATGGGAACTCCTTTTAGTGTAAATCTGCACACCGACCATCAAGGTAGTTTTTCTTCCCACTTGTCAGGCCACTAGTTTCAGGTCAAGAGGAACAGGTATCGTTTCCCTGTAAGTTACAGGATGAGTGTGATTTTCCAGTTAACGTGCCTCTCAGCCAGAGTTAGAACCACAGATTGCACCTCAGATCAGACAATAAGTCGTCAAACTGTTGATACATTTCTGCTTTTGTGAGCAAAGAAATATTTAGCAGCAACCCATGATCACATTAACAGGTTTCAAATAAAATGAGCTTCTGAATTATTTTTTTTATAAATATTTATTACAAGACTTGAAGAAGTAGAACTATACAATATTTCACATGAACAAAAATAAAAGAAAGGGTGACAGAATGTGTGATATGTTGGTATAAAATGATATATATAGATATATATATATATCTATATATATATCCCCTACAATTTGTGTTTTGCATGTCAAGTATTGTAGATTATAAAGTATGTGAACCACAGAATGAGCAGTTTCAAAATGGAGAATTGTTGATGGTCCTTGGTCCCACTTAACTCAAGTGTTACACTATTCTGGTGTCTGCAAATAAAAAGCATTCATTCATACAGGTTTATCTCGTCATATCAGTGTTTGTCTCAGGGGCCATTCTTCCTGTGCACCTGTTTTAGTACTTCCTGTCTGTGTGCCCTTCGCTCCCCTCATCTCCCCTGCCCTCAAACCGCATCCTTCACTCTGTCACAATAATATTTGCAGAAGAAAAAAAAAACATCTTCACATCAGTCACAGAAACAAAAACTACGATGCATACCTGTAGGTGTGCATGTGAAATTGACAGGGTCTTCCCCATTTCTACCCCTCTGTGCAACAATTTACAGAGCTGAAGTTACAAGGCATCGTGAAAGGTCACAACTTTGAAATCACATTCATAACCTTCTGCCTGTGTCTGCTGTCACTCCTGGATATGCTGTAGAGGTCTGTGGGAGGCATAGTCGATTGCTGGAGGGGTGTTTTGTTCCTGGATGTGATCATAAGGCCGCAGGTATTGACCAGTGTTCTGTTGGTAATAGTACACCAGCTTCTTAGCATACACGGGCTCCACCTAGAAGGACAGTTGGAATAAATCAAATTTGCACGTTAAATTTAATGCATTTTTTAATAGCTGTCTCCACCGTCATCAAAAAATAGCAAATTTAGTGTTGGTTAATAATATAGATTCATAAATATGGATTAATAAACAAAGTTTAGTTCTGCTAAATTGACTGTATTTATAGTACTGTGTGCAAAAGTTTTAGGCAGTTGGGGAAAATGCTGTAAACAAAGAATCCTTTCAAAAATATAAATAATGATTGTTCAGTTTACAAAGTGCAAACTGAGAGACCCAAAACATCAAAAGTCATTAAGAGCTTTCTTCAGCATACAGAAGAACAAGAAGTCCTGGAAGTGATGGTCTGGCCCCCACGGAGCCCGGACCTAAACATCAAGGAGTGTGTCTGGTAAGTGTAGCTAGAACTGATGCTGTTTTGAAGACAAAGGGTGGTCACGCCAGATACTGATTTGATTTAGATTTCTCTTTGTTCATTCAACGCTTCCATTTTTGAAAGCATTCTTTGTTTACACCATTTTTCACACCTGCCTAAAACTTTTGCACAGTACTGTGTATACTGACTTTGAGAGTCTTAAAACCCGCCCAAGACACTTTACAACAGTCACACTGGCACTGATGAGCCACAGTTTAGCCACAGCTACACCGGGGCTAACTGACAGAGGCGGGGCAGCCGTACACACTAGGCGCTGCTGCAGGCACAGTGGATGAGGTGTCTTGCCCAAGGACATAATGACTGCAGCATTTTGAGTGGGGTGTGAACCTGCAACCCTTTGATTACAAGGTGGGTACTTAACACCTCTGTCATCGTGAAACCATTTACAGAAAAATTATTGGACTAACCGTACCCACGTCAGGTAAGAAAATATATGAATGTTTTTTGTTTCAAATTAATGTAAATCATTTATCTTTAGCTATCACAAGATCTTCATGCAAAATTACAATTGTTAGCAAGTTTTTACCTTGTTTTATCCATACTTACATGTTTGTAGATAGAATTTTTTTTAACTTTATAAAAAAACTAAATTCAATTGTGCATTTACGTCCAGCGGTGTGAGTGCGTAGGGTGTTATGATTTTCAAGTGTGGAACTTTTGCTCCCTCGATCTGCACTTCACCAAAGCCGTAGCCTGCATCGGTGTTGACTTCAGGGAATGGTATTACCCACAATCCATTGCTGAGTGGGAATTTTAAGAAGGTGGAGAAATGGCCTAGGTGCCCTTTCAAGCGCTTTGAGTTGCCTTCGGGTAGGAAATGCGCTATATAAATAAAACTGCCTTGCCTTTCTGAAAATAGTTTTTTTCAAGTGTATCGAAATATTGAATATTTTATTAATGTGTAAATATATGATTACAATCAAATGTTTCTCTGTTGGAAAGATGCATTATACATCTGTCGAACAATACCAGTGTGTATTTTTGGAAACCACATGCAAGCAATTTAATCTTTTGTTTTAATATCATTTCAAGCAGCAAATTATCACAAGCAGCCACCGGCATCCCCATTTGGAAATTGCAAAGATACAAAGTAGTGATGCAGGTCAATGACGCAATGCCCACTGTCCCATTTCTGCAGTTATTTTCACACTTGTTCACTATGAACTGAAAGCCACGTGCACTTCCAGCAAGTGCACTTTGTAGAGGACCATAGGCAGCAGTGTGGGTATTGGACCTGGGTCTTGGAGTCGTTTTCATTATTATATCCTGATATTTGGACATCTCGCCTCTGATTGGCTAACAGCAACGCGACTCTACCACCAACTCCATTTACTTTGCAATGTTGATGTTTAAACTCCACAAATAACACAAGCCTGAAGATGTTCTGCTGTGGTGGAGTTGCTAATGCTAACAGTTAGCTTCTACTAGCTGAGACATGCCTTCCCCGTCGTGAGCCAAGATGGGTGAGTCCATGAACGCTAATTTACAGTCAGTGCGTTTACATGTGCAACTAAGTGGATCTAAGTCTATCAACTGCAATACACTGGGAGCCTTTATCCTAGTTTACATGTACGTTAGAAAACCAAATTATTGAAGGAAGTGTAATCCACTCCACTACGAATGTGCCCTTTCATGTCCTCATTCTCCCGGTTAGCTTATAGCAACACAAATAGTAAACAAACGCTGGCGGGAATGAAGCAGACGGAGTAAACGCAGGATATGCAAAATAGTTGAAGGAATGTACAACAACAACGCTGCAGCACAGCTTATTTGGTACGTACTGATTGTGTTACACGTGTTATATTGCGGTGACAATATTATCAGAAGACCGCTTCCACGTCTTGTCACTTCCTGGAGGTGTGTCCAGCCAGTACCAGCTCGGATTACAAGTTTACATGCTGAGGACGTTGGTTTCAAACCGCATTATCTGGGTACTTCAGCTCGAGTAGAGCCGGTTCACTTTCAGTCAGACTAACACGATTACATACAATTAAAACAATGACTTCAGTCAACATAAGGCAATAGTTCGGTTTACTGAGTGTGACTTTGTGGCTTTCTTTAATCCAAGAGTTTCCCCGACTGTTTTCTATCAACTCCTGCTAATGCAGGAAGTAGTGGTAGAAGACTATTTTCACGTTTAGCCTGCATGTGAAATTCTGAGTTATCGATCATGTTTCAAAAATAAGTAAAATATGGTTTCTAAGTGAACTTGAACTTTAAAATGAGTGCAGTTACTGCAATTAGACTGATTTTGGGTGCAAACACGTTACCAGTTGGAAAGAAATACAAAATAAGTAACATTCATTGACAATTCAGTGTTAAAATTATTACAATCTTTGTGATTTTTAAAAAATTATTCATCAACTTTCAAACTAGGAACAAGTAACACCACTCAGGACAAGAGTTATTGGTGAAATATCACAATAACCACTGACTTTTTTGAGTTTTGGCCACAAAATCCCAATTTACAGATTTTACCCAATCTGTTTTAATTGTGTTTAGAAAAAGACGTGGTCTGAATTTCACTTCTTTATACACTCCAAGAAGGAAAAAAACTGGTTTTTTGAGGGTACCTGTGCTGTGATCAGCTTACTCTGACGTTGTGGATCGGGATATTCATCTCCAAAACATAAAACCACCTGGTATCGAGGTGAATGACGTCCATTATGGGCAAAATCTTGCAGGTCTAAGAGAGGAAGAACCAAAAAGCATAAGGGACACATAAATCCTAGCAACTTCACACTGTTAAAAGGTCAACAGCCATCTTTGATTGTGTGACATTTTTCTGACTTTTTCTGGAAATTACTGATGAGAATGGTGGAAATTCAGAGTAAAATAGCTCAGAAAATACTGTCTTGTCACGTAGTGTGGTGGACCACATGTGGGTGGGGACTCCACACACTTTGACCCCCGCTAAAAAGATGAGTGCCTTTTATGTGCTACCTCAATGCGGAGAGAGGGACTTACCCAGCTAATGCACCTGCAGCCTGTGTTTCATCATCATCCTCTTTACCTACGCAGCTCTTATCAACGACTTCAGTCATTTACATCATGTTAATACCGGAGGCAACATCCTGGGCTTATTTGGGCTTTTACGTCAATTAGTCACCATTAAGTTCTAAAATAGTTTTACTGAAATTATATTACAAGAACTTAGAGGACAAAAGGTGTTTTTCTTTTTTTTGGTTTGGTTAAAGGTACAGTCCTGAAATGTGTATTTGTCAGAATTTTGTAAAATATTTGAGCCTAAAATTTTGCACAAATTTTGAAGGAAACGAAGGCAACACAAAACAAAAAAGTGACGTCTAAATCTATGAGCATGAGTGAATTGTAGTTAAGTTTAGGAAACTGAATATTGATTTTGTGTTGCAGTTCAGTCTTTCTCAAGTGCTTTCTTTATGTATATGTATGATGAGCTACATGACACCAACTCACAAATCATCCGTGCACATTTTAGCACGACTTAAAAGAAAATTAAAGCTGTAAAACTTTAAATTTGAAGGACATCTTCAGGCAATTAGATCAAAAAGTGTGTGTATTTGTGGTTCCATTTATTTGGTTGAATCTGCGAGAAAAGCCAAACTAGCTACTAGCAGTGGTGCCCCCAAGGGGTGGCCAGGGGTGGCCATTGCTGCTGTTTTAGATGCATATTGTTTTTTAATAAAAAAGAATAAAAGGAGCATGCAATGCATGCATCGCTCCCAGAGTTACCACAAGGACTAATTTGGTGTGCCACCCCAAAATCCTTTCTGGCCACCCTTATCAAAATTTACTGGGAGCGCCCCTGGCTACTAGCCAAGAACTTTTCTCTGTATGTTTTGTGTAGCATGCTGAAAAAGTTTGAAAAACTGGATGAGAGGACACCAAAAACCACCGTCTATCAGATGAATAATTTCTGAACTGGTTGCTTTTTGGAAATAGGAACAGTTTAGGCAAAGACCTGACACAGGAACCGAGAAACTCATCAGCTGATGCATCAACTGTACACCAAGCTGTGAAGCTTAACTGCATGTTATTGCTTACCAACAAGAAACTGGTGGATGTCGAACAGTTTGCATGCTTGATCCTTCTCCAGCTTGTTGGGTTTATCCATAAATGGAGCCAGAGGTCCTTCCCAGTACACTCGACCCTGACACAGGCGCTTAGCATACAGGCCATCAGCCGTCATCCAGACGAGCACGCCTTTCTCCAGTATGTTAGGAAGCATCTCAGCACCCTGTCTTTGAGACTCGGGGTAAGGGGATGGAAAAAGGACAACTTCTGCTCCACTGTGAATCTTGTCATCTTGACACGGAGAAGAAGAGGATGAGGAGGATGGGGAAGACGCAGAAGAAGAGGTGATTTGGCAACCTTCTGGACTGGTGATGGTAACTTCTTTCACCAGAGAGTCTCTGTAGTATAGGGACACATGCAGGCTGAAATCTGCAAAAATAATAAAACGTAAACACGTTAAAGGCAAACTTGGCAGTTTTGCTTGCTTTTAGCACCCCCTAGTGTCCGTTAGTGAAAGCAAAAGTTAAACTTATCTCCTCGCTGTGCGTTCGTCTTTTTAACACCTTAATCTAACTGCTGAAGTGTCTCCTCAGCCTTCATTAGTGTCTACAGGAGCGGTTCATCACTAAATCAAACAAATCAGCTGTGTTCATGATCTAAAACATGCAGGAAACGTGCTGGAAGCAGACTGCAGCACCAGGCATGTCAGCTGAAGTTTTTCTAAGTCCAACAGGAGGCGGCCCACCACTCTGAAGTTGCAAATGCGGTATTCTGCCCACAGAGGGTGGTGTGAGTCTGAGTGATGTTTTATTAACCCTGTAAAGGGTGATTTTAGCACAAACTGGCTCAAGAAAATGATTTAAAATGTGAAAAAGTTGGATAGTATGGCTTTAAATGAAGTAGCTCGACTCAGCTTGGAGGTCTCTGAACCATAAATGATGATTTTATTCAAAGCGACTTACAAGTTACCTAACATGCATGGTTTTTGGCTTGTGGGAGAAAAACACATGTATGCATGGTGAAAAAAATGCAAACTTCATACAGAAAGGCTGCAGCTAGGATTCAAACCTGCAACCGCACACAAAACCACACAGTGCATGCAACCTTTCCATGTTTTTTTTTATTTTTCTGCTCAATATTTTTGTTTTAAACATAATCTTCACTCTTCTATTTTATTCTCTCATCATGTGATTGAAACAAAAAAAATAAATAAATAAACTACTCAATACCACAAACCTCTGCTGGGTTTCAAAATATGGAAGTAAAAACTGTATGAAATGTTAGTAGTTTCATATCAATAACGGAATAAAAAATAAATAAAATAGTAAAAATAGACATCAAATCAGTCATTATGTGTTTATGGGGTGCAGGTTTCACTTCTGTACCTGTTATGGCATTATTGTGATCCATTGCATACATGGATGGTTGAGAGTCGGACAGGTAGGTGTGGAATGAGAGCTGAATACCTAAATCAAAAAATGAACAGATACATGCGTTGATTTGTGCACTGAATGTGAAATTGCAGAAATCTGAGAAACTTGTGTAAAACGTGTGCAGAAATAAGGAAGCTTTTCAAAACCCGTATGAACAAAATCAAAGATAAAAGTTGTTATGCACATTGCTAAAGACAAAAAAAGTTCTGCAGAGAAGATTTTTGCAAATTAAAACTTGTAAAAGGAAGAAACTACAAATGCATTTTACATTTAATTTACACTTTGCAGCTTCAACTTATTTTCAAAGTATTTCCTGATAGACTTAACTTCTCTTTTAATGAAACAGCTAATTGTTGCTCAAATTAATCCCAGTGCTATTGCATGTGCATTTTGCATGTTGGAGGATAAATGGCAGTAAATTACCATTTTCTGTGTGAGAACCGGGCCAAACCCGGCTGATCGGTGACTGGTAGTGGCACTGGCCGTACTGCAGGTCGGCATGCTGCCCATGATGAGCGTTAGAAAGAGATTGTTGCTCTGGTGGTGTGTGATAATCCCTCCAGTCCCTCCTCTCCTGAGAAACAACAAAGCCTGGAACCTAAAACAGGACCGTGAGGATAGTAACTCAAACAGCAGAATTTTAATTGTACTTTTAAATGATGATTAATTGCTTCAAAATCAGTCAACCTGGTTGTGCAGCGATGTGTATGAAGGAATATATCCAAGGCCATGGGATTGCATCTCATCCATACGACTTATTTTTATTCCTGTAAATAGTCAGAGACACCAACATCAGTTTTACGGCTTTGATGTATTTAACCGTTTAGTTAGTGCAAAAACAAGTTGTGAATTTAAATACTCAAATGTATTCGAGCGGGCCAGCACCATTTCCTGCTGTTGTTATTTGATGTTGATTTGCAAAGCAAGTGCAGCAGACTGCATTGTGCATCTGAGTTTGGTTCATGTTTACAGCAAAAGTTTTGTTTTTGTAGAGCAAAAACTGCTCTTCTGTGACAACTGCTGCATGATGGCAGAGACTTAGTTATGCAAGGCTGAGGTTGTCTTCTGTTGTGTTGTGTGCACCCTGCGCTTAGTAACTGAAGCCCTCTAAAAAAAGCACTACGGCCTTTTTGGTTCATGCTTTTGCTTCCTGCTTCCTGCCTCATAAGAACCAGCAGCAGTGGTGCAAAAAAGAAAAAATCACCAATAGTCGCAGTAACTTGCTGCATGATATGAAGCATATTCTGCACATTTAGGTGAACGAATGCAGTTGCAAAGATCCAGATGTGATTATTTGGCACCAAATGTGGATTTTAATCTTTCCAGCAAAGGACGACGTTAAAAACTCACCCCTTTTGGTTCCCTCTGGGATGATTCTGTAAACTTTGTACGGTTCTGAGATGTCCAGTTGGCTTCGCTCCACGATTTCATCAAAGTCGTTGCTTTTATTGAGAGCGCAGCGGAGTCTGGTTTTCCATGTGGGGGGGTCTGGTTTGTCGACACCTTCTTTATATTTTCCCTTAAACAACGCCCACGCCTGAAACAACAGGATCAACCAAATCAGCAAGTGGATAGATTTTTTTACACTTCCTCTTTAGCTGGCAAACCATAAATCAAGTTGACTCATCTTTACAATCTGTTCAACTTTATTAGCTGCTCACTTAATATTTTGGGGATTCATTCATGTGCAGCGTTAGTAGCTATAGGTGTGGTGTGAGAAGTCCAACCTTGAAGAGAGCAGCGTCCTCTTCCCTGTTGTAGTCTTGCTTCCCAGCATGCTTCCACGGAATCCTGAAGATGCTTTTCTCATCGTTTTCCCAAACCAGACCTGGATATCGCCCGCTGTCAATCTGATCAATAAGCCACTGTCTCAGCTTGCCGTTGCCACAGCCTACTGACAGACCGCTGTCTTCATCCATGCTCGCCTCTGCAATCAGAATGAATCAAATAAGTGCAAAAGCACGAGTGCAGCAAGACTCAAACTGATCTCATTTTTAACCTGCTAAAGTTGCAATTTCTAATTTAAAACTGCAAATGCATCTATTTTAATAAAGAACTAGTTCACTATTTGTGTCCCGCCTTGCTCGTTTTTAATCCAAGTCAGATTATATATAGTTTTTAAACAACGTTACAATGAAAGGGAATATCTCCAAACGTAATGATTCAGGCTGAAAGGAGAAATTGTCACGTTTGGCGGCTTTCTTTTCTGTCCGGGAAACTTTGTGACTCATTTGAGACACATGCATGAATATTAACATGAGCTATAAAAAGTTAAAACACAGAAACTGAGACTCTTTGGACAGTTTAATAAGATTTTAGCCAATAAATGATGTTAAAAACAAACATTTTATTATAAAGAATCAATTAATTTGAAAGTTCACCCATCAAATCTGATTTTGGCTTTAAGGGCAAAGTGTTTTCTGTCTGAAACGACTTGGTGATCAAAGTCATTCAGATGATTAAAATCATTGATTTAATACAACCTGCTGCTGCTTACCTGTAGAGAAGTAAAGTCCACCACGGAAATCTGTTCGGAAGCTGCCGGGGTCCTATTCTTAAACCTTATCACATCTTGATTTTTTTTAACAGGGAGGAGCCTCTGTGAAGTTCAGGAGGAGATGTGCCTTCATTTCTGTAAAAACCGAGCGCCCACGCAGCGCTGCGGAGGGGAATCCCTCTGTAGTGACACCCTGGGTGCAGATCAGGACGGAATGGAACAAATACCTGTTAAAAAGATCCCCAACGTTTTGTTTTCTAAAAGCCTGAGAGTCCAACTCCTCTCACATATTTACTCTTTTTAAACATCTAGAAAGATTTGATCAAAAATAAATGAGGAAAATGTTAAAGAAATGTTCATATAAGCAGTTTATATAAGATAAATAACAACCTGTCTTACATTCAATATGTTTTAAGACAATTTGTTAGTAATACTGCCCTCAGGTGGCTGCTCATCCACACATCCTGCAGTTAAAGCTGTGTAGCTACATAATGCCCAATAAGGTAAAATATCTATTTATTGTTGTTATAAACTATCAAATGGTAACTGAGCTAAAAGGTTGATTAAAGAACATGCTGCTGGTGTTTTTGATGCCATCATGCATGACCTCTCTTGCACATTAGACAAACAGGAAGAGAACCAGGAAACGGAGCATAAACCAAGCACAGAATGTGTCTTATCACATTCTGCATGACAGACCACCAACCAGCAACCTCACAAAGCACTCGTGCTTTTTAATTACCAACTTGAAATATAAGAGACACGGGGAAAAAAACATTTATGCATTTAAAATAATCTGCTTTAGCAACATGAGTTAAAAGTGTATTTTTGCAAAGTTTAATTGTCATCCAGCATTTATGTCCGCGATCATTCGGTGTGCAAAAAACATCCTCGGATCCATTCAGTTCAAACAAACGTCTGCATCAGTTGTGCATCAATAGTTCAAATCTCCTCAGGCTGAGAAGATGCAGGACCTTCTACCTCGCCACTGACTCTGGGAGTTCTGGAGAGCAGTTTGCATAAATCAGCCTCATCGTTGAAGGGGTTTTCTTTATATTTCTGTCGAAGCCACTCTCTGAGCTATGAAAGAAAAACAAACAGTTGTTATTGAGATAAAGAAGGCCACTTTGCAGTGGAATGTTTAGTTTATACCTCCGCAGCTTGAGTCATCTCAAACTCCTGGAGCTGGTGCTGGAAGCCCAGGTTGGGTGCAGCACAGGGCCGCACCGCCTTCACAGCAGCCAGTGCATCCTGCCAGCCCAGTCCGGTTACTGTCATGATGTAAGCCACCACCAGGGTGACGCTACGGGACACTCCTGCCAAACTGAAGAAAGAGCATGATGCAAAACCACTTTGCATTTACAGTTTTTTTTCCATCCCATGCATGGGTTAAACAGCCACAGTTGTACATCAAGCTCGTCACTAGTAACAATGACATTTTCAACAGAAAAACTGCTTCCACTGAACACATTTTTAGAAAATTAGTCATCTCAATTTGCATTTTGCTCCACTGCATGCAAAAATATCGAGCTGTAGTTTTTAAATGCAGGAAAAAAACAACACATTTTACTTTTCTGGGTGTTTCTGCAACAATATTTACGGCAGCGTAGAACTGCCACCCACACAAAATAAAATTGGAGCGATATCACGTTATAACATATTAACTTTATTGTTCTAACAATATAACTTTCACATTTGTACAATATATTGTACAAACGTGAAAGTTATATTGTTTGAACAATAAAGTTAATATGTTATAACGTAATATCGTTCCAATTTTATTTTGTGTGGGTGGCAGCTCTACGCTGCCGTACAATGTAGCTGAAAATAATAAAAAACTAAAATATTTTTAAAAAGGCTGCACACAGTTTCAGTTTAAATACTATCAAGTAATTTATTCTCAGACTTACAAGGGAGACGTGAGGCTTAGTGACTAATGAGGAAAAAAGTGGTTAAATGCAGAAAGCATCATAATTCTTATTAATGTAGTGATTCAGTTTCAGCTCATTTAAAGTTTTGATTTTCATATTTAGATAATTAAATGCAGAAATTAAATAAAAACACACTAGTACAGTCTTAAAATGCATTTGAATGTGATATTTTGCAGGTTAATTTTGAAAAAGAAACTACAAACAGTAAAACGATGGAAATTTGATTTAAATGATGATTAAATACAGACATTAGGTACAATATCTGGAAAAAGTTCCTGTTTAGAACGATTCCTCAAGAAGAGAAAAGACTTTAGCCTATGAAAACATTCAGCGCTATCACACAAACACGATGTGCTAAGACTCATTACCGTACTCTGTTTTGGGAAGTTCAAGAATAGGCCTTCCCTTTTCATTTTAATCTCGCCTGTGCAGTAGTTACACAAGGCTTCATTCGAGCACTTTACATACTGTGACCTCAGTTTTTCTCTGCATAAAGTGCACGTGTACATAGAAAATCAGTCCAGTGCAGTCACTGAAAAGGCATTTATCAGCCTGTGTGAGATGTTAGCTTCCAGACAAACACAAAACAGATTTAGCTCTCACCAGTGAATGATGCAGCCTTCTCCTTTAAGGCGGGACTCGTGCACGAACGCTATACTCTGTTTAAAGAACTGAGTCCTATTGAGCAACAGAAACAATAGTTACCAAAGGTCATGACTTCTCACAACCATCAGAACTTGATTTACTACTAAAGAGGACCTAGAATGTAAACCAACATTTTCCTTGTTGTTGTTGAATAAAGACAGCTTGGGTGGTCAACAGTAGCACGTCAAAAAGTCAAAATCGTGTGTGACCTACTTTTTATGTAAATTAGAAAGTTGAAAAAGTCGAGAGAAAAACTTCTGATCTGAGAAAGCCTTCCTTAACACGTCATAAGGGGGAGCCACGCCTCCTCAAACCTGCATGTCTCCAGTGTCTGAGGCCTTCTGGGGAAACCAACCAATCAGCAAGCAGCTCATTATCATATTCATGTCCTGGCCGAGTGGGAGGGGCAAACAGCTCTTTTCACAGCAAGGCTGGTTTAGGGGGTTTAGAATGGCCTGTATCAGGGCTCCTGGGACAGATGAAAGCCAAAAGAACATTTCTCATGTTTTTTAGAGGCTCAGAGCTGATTTAGATTGTTGGTTAACTAGCTCCACTTTAAAAGAAACCACATATTCATCTAGTATTGCTTAAATGTCAGGATGAGGATGGCTTCAATCTCCAAATGAATAAATTTTTCTTTAATATTTCTTGATAAAACATTTGTCAGTCAGAAGTTGTTTTGCTGCAGTACCCACTTAGCTACTCACAACTTTTATTTTGAAATCAGATCCTTACTGATCTGTCTTTTCAAACCCCCAGTGAGCTGTGGTGGATGGCTGCTCATACTGAGCCAGGTTCTGTTGGAGGTTTCAACCTGTTAAAGGAGAGTTTTCTCTCCACTGTCACTACATGCTTGCTTAGTATGAGGATTGCTGTAAAGTCTCTGATACAACAGATGGTAAATAGCCTGTATTTGATAATAGCATCTTCTAGAGTCCTAGAAACCCCCAAGGCTCTTTACAACACAGTCATTCACCAATGCACACACGCATTTACATGCTGATGGTGATGAGCTACAATGTAGCCACAGCTGCCCTGGGGCACACTGACAGTGGTGAGGCTGCTGAGCACTGTCCAACCGGTCCCTCCTACCACCACCAGCAGGTAAGGTGGGTTAAGTGTCTTGCCCAAGGACACAACAGCAGCATTCTCTGCCAGGAGCCAGGATCAATACAACCCTCTGATTACTGGACAACCCGCTGTACCTCCTGAGCTACTGCTGCCCATAACAAGTCAGTGACTTGATGTAATCTGCTGGATTTTCTTACATAGGAAACGTTTCACTAATTGGCTTAATGAACTGAACTCAGTGCATTAAAAAGTAGGTTCAGTTGGAATTTTTACTTTGAAAAGTGCCTTGAGATGATTCTTGCCGTGATTTGGTGCAACATAAGTAAACTGAACTGAATTTTACAA
>SSNS01000412.1:399847-413533 GCA_006937985.1 Aphyosemion australe | reverse complement strand
CCATGTCCTTGCTTGTCTGACGCCTGACAGGCACCATCTTTAAACTTTTCTCCAGTTGCTGAAAATACTTCAGATCATTTAGTACTTTGTGTGTGTGTAAGTTTACAGTAAAGTTCATTTTTGCAGCTAACCGTTATCATGCCTAAACTTAAGACACAAGCTGTAACTGGTTCAACTAAAAAAACTGTAAAATTCAACACATCTGTTTTTTATTCTTAAAAATACGCACACGCTTTTGGATGTCGTGCATCAAAATATCACAGCTACTCACAAATGGCTGAATGCAACTGTGATACTTTTTTCTATGTGTGAGAATGAGTTCACAGCTAAATGTTGAGCCTGTGAAAGCACATCATTTAGATGTTGGCTCGAAGAAAATAAACCTCAGACACCCACACAGCGTAGCTCAAAACAAAAAAACCAAACAAATGGATGTGCTTCTCTTTACTTGCCTTGGATTTTTATTGTTGTGCTGCCGTCGTGTGTGCACTGGTACTTACAGGTTTTGTGTGGGCAGATCAGCTGCTGAAATGCACAGATAGGTCATCATCTGGCGGACAAAGCACACGGCTTACATCTCAGCAGTCAGCTGCTTTGAAGTATTTGGCACAAACCGGGCGCTACACCTAATCGACACATCTAAATTCTGATGGTGCACATGCATTTTGCTTATGGACACGTCTGCTTTTGAACTTTCTCTCATCCACATGACTTAGAACTAGACCTACAGCAGGCTGCAGTTCATTCTGATTGAAACAAGAACCACTGCCTACTCCAACACCCACACAAGCTCACAACTAACGACACACTGTTGACTGACGCTGCACATGACTCCTCTATTTGATGTTTACTTTCTCAAGAGTAAAAACTGTTTGTTTTAGAATTAGCAATGCAGAGATCCCTGTTATACTTCTTTCTGAACAACTTGCTGTCAGCCAATCAGTGTCTTCAGCTACTTCCTGAAAGATAAAGGAGAAACCTGAGCAGCTTGTGTTTCTATGAAGCACCTGAGGAGAGATGTTATCACGAGAAATGATCAGAGAGCCTCTCACCGGCAGGACAGGAGCTGCATTTTCATGAACAGACAGGATGTGTGTAATGTTGTTCCTGGCCAGCTGTTCTGCATCTCTCGCATCTGAGGAACACAGATTGTAGCACAATAAATGGATGGATTTGTGCAGCCTTAAACATTTAACAGGTGGAGTAGATTTTGACACACCTTTTAAGTTTCCCAGGTATAAGTGTGGGAGAACCTAGGGGAAAAAAACAGATACATCTAAAATAGACGAGATTAGGAGACCAAAAAACTGGACAGAAGGTTTAGAAGTCATAGGATGATTTTATATAACTTTGAAAGCTGCACTAATCCCCAAAATCCACCACAAAAACAAAAACAATACCCAATAAACACCTTACCTTGTTGATGCCATTACCCATGCTGAAGAGACCCTCTGAAAAAAGACACAATGAAGTACAGAGACGCTGTGTATCCGTGTGCTTTTGAAATGTTTGCTTCCCAAACCTCCGGTGGTTAAGGCAGCAGATCCGTGTGAGCACTGCTGTCAAAGCTTCTCGCATTGAATCCTGGGATTTGCAGTTTTCCTATGTAGAAGGAAATAGATCAAAACAGCCTTTTATGCTTGAATAACTGTCTCAAATAACATTTTAAACCTCATAATTTAACTTTATATTTAGCAGAATAATCTTGTCTAGATGAAAGGGGTGGCCAGCTTTCTGTAGGACACAAAAAATCTTGTTTAATAATATATTTGATGAGAAATTTTAAATGAAAAGGGTGTGGATGCAAAATAACACAATTGATTACAAAACCTGAACACCACCTGTGTTTGTTTTTGACCAATCTGAGCTATCCTTCTTCTGATTCATGCTTATATCCTTGTGGTTCCTAACCAAGTAGAACTCAACTTTTCTAACACTCAAACATTTTATACAAGTTTTTTCATAATTAATTAATAAATGTCAGATGTAAGTCAATAATTTGGGAGAACAACTTGGAAAATGATGGTTTGTTTAAACAGAAACACATTTTTTAATTAAAACTCAGAACAAAAACATTCCAGCCTCTCCCACGTTGTCAGACTTATTATTATTTGAGCACTTACCAGGAAAAAGATGAATGCATTTAGGCCTTCTAAGACCAATACTAGAGGAACGTGGCATTGAGAAACAAGCAGATGAACGTGACAGTGATCCGAAGCACGATGTTCAAGATGTGGCAAACAAAAGGAAATTGTAGTGGCCCAGATTTGAATGCCATTCAGATTTTGCAGATGAGAAAGAAAGACTGCAAGGAAACCTACAAAAAGTGAAGCCCTAAAAGTTGCATCAAGCATGTGGTAGTATCTGCAAGACTTTGCAACAAATTACAAAATAAAATTAAAAATAATAGCACGAAAACATAAAATAATGATTTCTTAATGCAGAAACATTTCATAATTATATTGGTGCACGACATCATCTCAGCTAGCAAAAGGCCAGCCTGAACACAAAAATGCTCTGACGACTTTTGGAAGTCAGTCACAAACATTTGCAGCGAGAATGTGGCACCTGTCAGTTCTATGTGCTGATTATTATCACGGCAGAAACATCAACAGGAAGTGCTGGTACCCACTGCCCCACATTGACAGCACATTTACAAATCAGGCACCAGTTCTTTAACTTCCTGGTGATTTGTTGGTGTGAGACCGCTACTACGACGTGAATGAAAGGAGGTGTCTGTGGCAGACATACATCATGACAAAAGCTCAATGCAGAGTTGATTGAGCTAGTTATTAGGCTAAAGTTATTCATTTTAAAATGAATATCAGCCTCAATCACAATAATTTTGTAGAACCAATGCGCAACCACTTAATTTATTAATTTACCATTTATTCTTTTAAAATTTTAAAGTGTAGAGATTTGCTCATTTTTATTATAAAACAATTCGTGACCTAAGGTCAGATAAAGTTCTAACTGTGAATTACATAGTGCTGACATCTTCTGTAAATGACACACTTAGTTAATCAGCTTGCTCATCTAATTGTCAGTAAACATGCTTGGTTACATGTCAACTATAACGAAGAATGGGAGGGAAATTTTCTGAACAGCCTTCCAATTACGAGCGATGAAAGTGTACGACAGCAAAAGAAGGGAAAAAAGGCACGCAAGCAACTAAATTAACAAAACACAAGCCAGGTAAACATGCTACAGCTTTGTTGTGGTTTTTGTGTGCAAAAAGGAGGAATTTATAGTGTGGGTGTTTACAGATAGGCTGCCCAAAATATAGGCCTACATGTCAATCATCGCCCACGCTGCCAGAGGCTACAATTCAGGTGGTTTCCCGCTCTAGTTTCACATAAATGCTTGATTTATCAATGAACTTGCTTTTTCTGTTATCTGAGGTCGGGAATACATTTATTGTGCATTGAGAAGTTTATCAAATTGATTGGATGTGGTATTTTCAGCAGTCTTCAGAGCTATGATCGATCAACATAAGAAATGATCTTTACTAAAGTGGTGATTATACAAAAAAGCTTAGCAATAAAGTTTGATTTTGTACATTATTATCAACGTTCTGAACACAAAACAAACTAAAAAATGTTTCTAATGTGGTTTTACTTGGAGATCAAAGTTGTGTAAATTTTAATGAACTAATTTGACCACTAGGTGGCGGCACCGTCACGTGTAAAAATTAATCTCAGAGGGATTCATTTATAACTAAATATAAAGAAAAAAGTTATATAAAACAAAGATTGTTTTTTTACTGTATGTATTAGTGTTTAATTTTTAAGGCGTTTTTAGTTATTTCCAACGCTTCACAAACATGAATCTATTAACCAGCCTGGTGTATTAATCTGTCATCAACTTGTAAGGCTGTTTGTAGTTTGAAGCACTAGTTTCGCTTATTACTAGTAGGACGTCGAGGAAATACCGGAAATACTGAGAAAGTATATTTAAGTGAGTTTTACTGCAACGTATTGATACTTTTTTCATTTTATATTTGGTAATTGGGATGTATAACGAGGTTAGTTTACGTGGCGTTGTGGTTAAAGAGTTTTAATGCTATCATTAAGTTGCTAATATTTTAGGATGTGTTTTGGCGTGTCTTGCTAACGCAACTCGGGTCTGTGTTTTGGGCGTTACGGAAGGTTAATTCACCGGGTCAGTCTTTAGTCAGAGCCCTGTGTTTACTTACATAATGATGACAGTGTAGGTAAATGTTAACTACCTTGTTATGAGTGTAAACGAGCAAAAACGGAAGTTTTTATGTATCAGAAATGGCCACCGCACCTGAAACCTCGCTTCAGATGAGCACGTCGGATCTCATCAAAAAGGAACCGCTGGATTACGGAGGATTTGGAGAAGTTTATTTGTGCTATCATGTTACCCTCGGCCATGTGGCGCTGAAGACTATGTACACAGGTCCTCTTCGAAGCGAGTAAGTTTTTATGTTTGGGAGAACATTCCCGGGTATTCCCCTGCCTGTAACTGGAATCATGTGTCCAGACTAAAGCGGTTCAGTCACAGACAGCTGTGCCTGGACTTTTAAACTTGGCATTAAGGAAGTAGTAATACCCTGGTGTGCAAAGAGACACGCTGGGAGGGCAAATTAGTAGTTATTGCACTGTTTTCTTTTTATTATCACTTTAACATGGTCAGATATTTTAGTCCATCTGAGGATGCCGCCCATATTTCGTAGATCAGACCTGCACAGGTGCATGTTTTGCAAAGTCTTTTCAGCATTCAAGACACATCAAAGCTTCCTAATGCAACTATCTCAGATGCTAAATATTTACAGTGATCTAATCTTTTTTACCTCTCTCTGCATGTGCAAGTATGAGAGTCAAACTCAAAGCTTATGAAGCATCTATAATCAATCAAGAAAAGTGTGATTGTGTCACTTTTGCTGAGCTGTGCAGCTTGTTTACCAACAAAGAAAACAATGTCAATATCAGAATTCTTCATTTCCAACTCAGAAACATATCCACAGACTTTAGAAGACATTTAATGTGACTTTATCAACTGTTACAATTAAATAACCCTGAAAATGTTTCGTATTATAGCTACGATGAACAACAATTAATTTAGATAGCTTCTAAAAAACAAACAGGATATCTACCACAGCATCCCAGATAATGATGCTTGTTCTTCCTGTTGCTTCTATTTTTTCTTATATGCACCATACTCGCCAGAGACAGTAAAAGGTCGCTGCTGGAGGAAGGGACTATCATGGCGAGTCTCCAGCATGAGCGTGTGGTCAAGCTGCTGGGTGTGATCATGGAGGATAGCGACTGCTCTCTCGTTATGGAGCTCCTGCCCAGAGGCAACCTGCTGGTCATGCTGAAGAAGGTCAGTCAGTCTAAAATGTCCAATCACACTTTTTATATCCAATAGTGATACCTGTGTTAGGCTTAAATAAATCAGAATGTACGTTTATAAACTAATATTAATATACTTAAATCTGTATTTGTTGTAGGTCGATGTGCCGATGTCTATCAAAGGAAGGATCATCTTAGAGATTATGGAGGGGATGGTGTACCTCACAGAGAGGTGCATCATTCACAAGGACGTCAAGCCTGAAAACATCTTAGTGGATAATGATTTTCACATCAAGGTACGTGACAATCTATCAATTATTACTTTTTTATTTTATTTACAGTCATTATAAAAGCTTTAATCTCTGTTTTTTAGATTGCCGACCTCGGTCTAGCAACCTGCCAGATGTGGAGCAAGCTCACGAAACAGGAGTCTCAAAGGAGGAGTCATAAGGAGCCATTGGCTGGACTGAGAGGTGCTGGGACGCTGAGCTACATGGCGCCGGAGCACCTGAACAGCATCCATGTTCGCTCTACTGAGAAGTCTGACGTGTACAGCTTTGCGATTGTGGTTTGGGTCATTCTCACTGGGCAAGAACCATATGAAAGTGAGCTGAGTTGGCTAAAACACAATCATATCTGTTTTATTTTCTAATTTTTTTAGCGGTTGTGCAAACATTTAACAGATCTATCTCATTTCTAGATGCCAGGAGTGAAGATCACATGACCCGGTGTGTCATCAACGGTGACCGACCAGCAGATGATCTCATTCCTGAAGACACGCCTGAAGAGATACTTCAGCTCATGAAGAGGTGCTGGGATCCCAATCCTGAACAAAGACCAACATTTAAAGGTTTGGCATTCAGAATTGCATTTTGTCCTCCTTTGGTGTTATTCTTTGATTTTTTTTCTCCATATCTAACAGGAACACAGCGCTCAGAGTGTTATATGGATCTTTTCAGCATCCCCTCACGTCTGTTTTCTCCTTTCTTGCAGAGGCTTACTATTCTTTCCTTCCTTTCTACGTGAAACAGCTTAAACCATATGTAGAGAAAGATGTTTGCACATTAAGGGTGAGTATAGATTTCATTATGGTAATTTTGGGAGGAACTCAGTGATAGATTTTAATAGCTAAATACTGATTTTAAGTAATGATTGGATGCTATTTTGTTACAGGAAACATACAAAGGCCCAGATGAACTGGTTGAAAAGATGAAATCATTGTCAATGACCAACGAATGTAGTCTGGCATGTGAACACGGTAGGCCATATTGACTGACTCTTTACTTTGATGCTCTGTTTTACATTTAATGTTTGAAATTTTCAGAAATTTTGCAGAATCTCTGAACTTGAGCACCATTTCTGATTTTCTGATGTTTTTAGACCACCCAGCTCCTTTGGTGAGCTCAGATAAAAGTATATCCATACCAGTTGAGGCCAGTATTGAGGACCTGCATAACAACCAGTGCGAACCATACAGAGAGTTTATTCAAGCGGATGCAAGAGAAATGAGCAGCCGACCAGAGCTGGAGGAGAAACTGGACCGGGAGCTTCAGTACCACCAATGTGGCAGCTATAACGTGCATCCTGAAGCTTCCAACTACTTTCACAAAAATCCCTCAAATCCATTCTCGCCTAACTATGGCAGTGTCACAGATAACATTGCAAGGCATCCAGCACAGGAAGTGTCCTCTGTCCATTCATGGACTAAAGGAGAACCGGTGCAGCCCACCAGCCAGGACGAGGTTTTTAATCGCCCCAATTCTGGATTCTACCATTCCATGAACTCCTCCTCGGCTTGTCCCGCCCATATGCACATGTCTGCCAGCACGTCCTCTCTGCCACAGTTTAACCAGCATCCTCCACTCTCCCACCTTGGCCGCCAGACGTCCTGCCCAACTTATCCGGTGTCTGACACCTGTGGCCCTGACGTAACCACAGGATGTTATTTGAACAATACAAAGTATGGCTCGCTACAGGACTCAGGTACTTAGAAATGTGTGTTTAGCATTCTTCAGTTGTTTACTTTGACTGTTATGCAATAGAATCACTAACCTGTTGGTTGTATGTTTTTGTTTTTATTCCAGGTTCTCTTTTCATTCAGAACGCCAGCGGGATCCAGATCGGAAGCAACAACACGATGAGCATCAGGAGTCATGGGGCGTCTAGTTTACCATCCATGTTTAACAATGGGTCCAGTTCCGCCTCAATCCAAGAAAGCATTTTTAAATACGGTAAACATTTATCACATTTTATCAATGTAAGACTATTCAGTTACCCAAGTTAAAACAATAACAGGTTAACATAGTGACTGAATTACTAGTATTTTTTTTTTGTATTATGTCAGATAATGACATTTTTGTATTTCCCAAAGGCCGAAGAATGCTGTAATTTCTTCTTTTATCTGAGCAAAAGTTAATATTTTGTCTAATTCATATTTTACATGATCAAAATGGGCATTTTTGAATATTTTTTCAAAAAAATCCTGCATTCTCTGCCAGTCACTGCCATCTTTGCTGCACGTCGTAGCAGCCTTTATGATTTTTAGATGTCATTTTCATTTCATTTATTTATTTATAAAGCACCTTCCACAACCTTTAGCAGAAGCCCAAGGTGCTGAACACAACAATAAAAAGCAATCGCACTAATAAATACAATAAAAGATAAAAAAAAAATAAAAACAGCATAAAAACAGATAAAAAACAACAATTAAACAATTAAAATCAAGACAAAGTTGCAGACCCCATTGATGAAAACGCCTGGACATAATAATGGGCCTTCAGCCTAACAGTCAAAGGTAGGCCGTTCCACAAAGATGGATCCAGGACTGCAAAGATGTGTCTTAAAGGTCTTGGTCACGGAGAAACCATGTAATACTTATGTTTGAAATAGGGATGCACCGATCCACTTTTTTCACATTCGATACCGATATCAGACGTTTAGTATCGGTCGATATCGATCCGATACCGATATGGAAAAACAGTATTAAACTGTATTACATAATGAACTATTTGTTACTATATGAAAAAGAACTGGGATCATCCTTTTGTACAGGGGCCCAAAAGTTCCAATTTGCTAGTCCTTTTGCTCACTCCATGTTGAACTCAATGTGAGCTTCTGCACAGCGTGGGACTGTATCACATGACTCACAGAACATAGAAATATACTGAATAGATCAATTCGTATGGATTGGGCCCATAGTCTCCGATACCCGATCTAGAATTTTCTTCTATATCTGTACCGATACAGATATTAAGATCGGATCGGTGCATCCCTAGTTTGAAATATGATTGGTCACTCTGAGTTACACATTCAATTAAATTCAATTTCAGATCTGTTTATTTATATAGCGCCAAATCACTGAAAGCGTTGTCTAATGGTACTTCACAAAGTAAACATTCTATGCATGCTGAATGTGAAAATAGCCTTCTACCTCCAGCGCCTGCATTAGCTGCAGAAAGGAAACTAATGATCGGGTCAGAAAAAGCCAGTCTCTTCTATGTCACAGTGAAAATTTGCATTCATGGCCGCACCCACCTTGTCTCATGACCACAGAAGGCTGTACTGATTTCACAGTGAGGAGAGAGCAGAGCACGTCTCGGCTAGTAGAAGCTAACCATTAGCAACTTGCCAACATGGCAGAACACATTCAGACTTGTGTTATTAGTGGAGATAAAACATCAGCGTTGTGGTTTTTATCCAGGAAAGAAGAATCACTCATACAAGCCAACATGGCAGGTTTTATTTACTTATAATCCAACAACGTGATTAAGAGAACCAAGTGAAAATTGTATTATTTCATTATCTGAACCATGCTAATATTTAACGTTTGTTGGGTTTCACATACATGAGAAAGTTGTAGGCAGAGGAATCGGGGCTTCAGAAAAACTCAGATCATCTGCAACAAATATCTTTTATGTCTTTCAGAAAAACACGCCGTAAAAGAGGCACACATGGATCTGGTGAGGGCCAACATTGGGAGCAAATGGAAAATCTGCGCACGACGTCTGGGCCTGACCAGTGTGGAAATAGACACCATAGATCACGACTACCACCGTGACGGCCTGGCGGAGTTGGTTCACCAGATGCTGAATTCATGGAGAATGAAGGAGGGATCTATTGGCTGTACGATTGGGAAGCTTTGTCGAGCTCTAGAGGGAATCATCGAGGTAGATGTGATCTGGAAAATGCTGGAATTGTGCAGTTGTTCTTCCTCTATGGTGAAATCCTTTGAATCCCAGTAGTGGGCACATTTTCTGAATAGACGTCAAACCTCTGAAGCTCAGTTAAACCAAAACTGACCTAATAAAAACTCAAAGATATATATTTTAATCATATCTAACTTTTTGGGTACGGTTGATAATAAGGGACTCTCGGTAGACCGTTGTTTTGTGATTGAAGCATTTCTGGGAGTAAAAAAGTAGATTTTTTTTTCTTATTGTGATTTTCAAAAAGCTAAAATCGCATTTTTATTTGGTTGATTGACATTTTTTCCAACAGCCTACGCCGACGAGCAGTCAGACACAATCAGTTTGTCATGAAATTTCAAAATCCCCTTTGCACGTATAATACTCTCTGTTAAGGATCATGCTATGTATTAAGTCGAAGCAGAATTATTTTCTTACTGATGTTTTTATATAAACAAGTGTTTGTCCCTTCCAATTTCTTCCTGAAAAGAGACATTATGGAAAAGCCGCTGCAGGAATGTATTATGAAGTTTAATTCACAAATATTCTAAACCTGCCAGTGTGGCGAAAACATAAAAAATAATTTTGTATCAGGTATTCTAGTACATTTGTGAACCCTGTAGAGCCAATGTTTTTTGGTCCATCTTGTATTTCAGGCTTGTTGCACATTTTATACATTCATGAATGGCATCTGTAAATTAAATTGTTTATGTACTTTCTTGGCTGCCCAAGTTTAAGTATTCAGTTTAAGACTGCAATAATGTCACGTTTATTTGATAAGTTGCTGTTACTGCACCATAGGAAGCATTTTGAATCACTGTTATTTTCCTAAGTGCCTTAAAACTGTATTATCTTCTGCTCATGTCCTCTGAAGCTTTAACATTCACACTTGGTGTAGGGTAAATGCTCTTATTGTTCTGCAAGATACAGAATTCCAACACGTTCTCCCTCTGTGAATTTAAATACTACTGGAATTGTGAAATTTACAATAAATAGAGTTTACATGTTTTTAAAAAATGTTTGTGTCCGTTCCTTGTATATTTTTTTGTACAAAACAATTTAAACCTGAGTCTTATATGATGCATCTAAGAAAATAATTTCTGTAGAAGCAAAAAGGTGAAAGATCTGTTACTGCTAGCTTAAATTAAAGCTCAACGATGATTTGTTTACATATTGGAAAAAATCGTCAAACATTTTATTTCTGATGGCTGTGATTCAACCCAAATTGAATTGTACATATAATTTAATGGCTGATATAAAGCTCACAAAAACAAAAATCAAATGATGGGATTGGTATTCGCTTTAAAAATCAGTGTTACTTGAGTTGACAGTGGAATGAATATTAAAAAGTAAATTAGATCCAACAATTCTCATGTGCACAAACTGTTTTTGTGAGTATAGAATCTTTAAAATTGAAATATGTCACATCCCCTCATCAGAAAATCCACTAGCTGTCCTGTGTTCAACTCAACCTATTTGGATTATGTCACTACAAATAAAGTCATTCTATGATTTAGAAGTAGTGTGTAAGCCATAGTCAAAGTTTATTGCAGCCACTTTTATTCAAATAGATATTTAAACTTTCCAAAATCTAGTTAATATTTCAAATATATCAATTTTTGCTTTAATTTACTTAACAGTAGTGAGTTTGTGTTTTAGATAATAGTCATGGGATAAAATTACAAATTTCATGTAATTGAAAAAAAATCTCTGGATTTTACTGTCTTAAACCACGTTGCTGTGAAACATAAATTAATTTTTTTATGTCTAAAACAAGCCTCAAAAACAAGATTTCAGTAACGAATCTTAAGAGTTTTATTTATTAATTTTATTTTTAAAGATAATTGGATTTATTTTCATGTTTTTGAAGAAGTTTCACTCCTCATCTGAAGAGTTTCTCAATTCAAACTAAAACGTGACAAGATTTCAAACTTTGAAGCGTTTAAAAGCCATATTATACATACATCATTTTCATATTTTTAAATCATGTTCTTGAGCCAGTTTGTGCTAAAATGACCATTTACAGGGTTAATGAAATGTCACTCAGACCCCCACTGCCCTCTGTGGCCAGAATTCTACACTTGCAACTTCAGAGTGCCGGTCTGGTCCCTGTTAGACTTAAATAAATGGAGCTGACATGCATGATACTGCAGTCTGCTTCCAGCATGTTTCCTGCATGTTTTAGATCATGAACACAGCTGATTTGTTTGATTTAGTGATGAACCGCTCCTGTAGACATTAATGAAGGCTGAGGAGACAGTTCAGCAGTTAGATTAAGGTGTTAAAAAGCACAGCGAGGAGATAAGTTTCACTTTTTGTTCTACTAAATGAACACTAGAGGGTGCTAAAAGCAATTCAAAACTGCCAATTGTGCCTTTATTTTGCAATTTATTTGCTCAGTACTCTGCACTTCTCAGTTTTAATTAGAAAAAACATCCTGTATGATATGTAAAATATGTTCATAAAGAAGAAAACAAATGTTCAGTTACTTTTATTATTATTTATTTTATCTCGTAGGCTTTACCGTGTCTGGGATGATTGAGAATTTACACAAACATACAGGCTAAAGGAGTGAAGGCAACACAAAAATATAAGTTTTTGATTTCTGCTCTATTAGCTAAAGAAAAGCAGAGCCTGCACACACAAAGAAGAACACAGAGAAAAATGGGACGATCAATTTAATTTCCATGTTTGCTGCCAAAACATTTATGTTAGAAATTCCTGAACACAATTTCCTGAAAGTTTCTAAAAAAAAATTAAAAATGACACCTCATCATCAGGGCCAAGCTTGTTTTGTGTGCCTCTGAACCATTTCTAAATCAATATTAAAGTTGTGTGTTTCTGAAGTCCTTATTGTGGCCACAAGGGGATTCTCAGGGCTCATGTCAGGTGTTTGATTGTGTGTTTGGGGAGCTGGAGTGTCTTGGTGTTTTGATGAGTCTGTGTTGGCAGGATTAGTGATAAAACACACTTCAGGGTAGAATTGTTCAAAGTTGTCCTTGCACCTCTGATAGCTGTGATCCTTTATAGTCACTATAGGTGGCTGAGCTGCAGAGATGGATGAAGGGAACTGGTTGGTCTGCCGCCGGATCGTACGAAGTCTGACTTTGATTCTTGGCTTTGACTTTGTTCCACCCTTGAGGCAGAGGCAGCCCTTTAGACAGGTTTCAAAACATGTACGCAGGTCTGTGCACATAAGCCTGTGGAAATTAGGTCTCAGTGTCAGGTAGATGATTGGATTGTAGATGGTGGAGGACTTGGCAAACATGGCGGCTATTGCAAACGCAAGAGGAGGGATGTTTTCAATGTGTCCAAAGGCGGCCCACATGGAAACGACAGCATATGGGCTCCATGCCGCAAAGAAACCAATGCAGACAGCCACACTTAGCTTGAAGAAGAAAACAACACACGAGAAGAGAAAAATGACCTTAAATACATTTATACCATAGAGAGCAACTACTTTTCACTAAAAGTAAATTGTAAAAATGCATTAGCCACACATATTCAATTTTGGCAAAATGTTTTGCATTTTTTTTGTTTTGTCCGACTTGCGTTTGGCCAAGGCTATAATGTTAAATATAAATTATATGGTGTCTGTTTTTTATTAAAACTAAATAATTTTATTTAACAATGTGCTTGAAAGTTGTGTTTACAGTTTGACAGTTTTTGTGTGTTGCACAAATTTGTTTTGTATCAAAACTAACAATTTATCAAATTTTTGCCATTTAAAAAACTGTAAAAAAATCATTATATATCAGTAAAAACAAAGTATGATCCAAAAACACATTGCAAAAATATAAACTCAATTTAAAAGCAAAAAATCTTGACTCAGAGTCAATTGGTAAGTATTTACGTTACCACAATCTTGTTTTTCATTCTTAGTCTGCAGGTGAAACTCGAAAAATTTGAATATCGTGCAAAAGTCCATTTATGTCAGAAATTAAAGTTGGACTGAGAAATCATTTAAAGCAGGGGGAACCCTGGTCCTCAGGGGCCGGTATCCAACATGTTTTAGTTGTTTCCCTGCTCCAACACTCCTGAATCAATGGTCGAATCACCTGTTCAGCAGCTCATTAAGCTCTGCGGAAGCCTGTTAATCACCTGCTGATTAAAATCAGGTGACTTAAAGCAGGGAAACAACTAAACATCATAACAAAGATCATAACATGTAGTCTAAAAGCGCC
>SSNS01000412.1:345061-373919 GCA_006937985.1 Aphyosemion australe | reverse complement strand
CGGGGGAAAATCTATAAAGGCTGAAAGGAGGTAAATCTGCTACAGTCCTCGACAGAAAACCGTGTTTAGTGGTGATTTTGTTTGATTTGACAAACTTTAACCTCAAAGCCGCTGCTCGTGAGCGAGCTGTGCGGTCCGGCTGCGGCGCTGTCAAAGCGTCTGTTTCCGCGATTGTGATTGGTCAAATGACGACATGCTAAAACAAAGATCGTTTGTGAACAAGATGAATCCCCTCTTTCCCTTATTGACTGCTGAAACCAGAACGGCTTATTTGGCTTAAAAACGGCGATTTTGCTGAAAAGCGAAAAGTTTAGGTATGAGATTGGACAAATAAACCACTCACCCGTAAGTCCCTGCCCAACACAGCGTCCTCGTTTACCCACTGTAATCATGAGGTAGCAGCGCGAGTTAACGGATCCTAGCAGACAATTACCGGAACGCGTCCCTTCAAAATAAGAGAGTTCCCGGATCTTGTTCCGGCAAGATCCGGCTCAAATTAAGCTCTGATTAAAACTAATTAATGGCATTCATCTGTTTAGACTCGGGGTACTTCATGCACTTCAGCACTGGTGCAGCCAACACCGGAGACACAGCCATACTGGAGAGCAGGATCGTTTATCCCATAAGAGGTTACCAGTGTCTGCAGTTCTTCTACTACAACAGCGCTGGTCCCACTGACACACTGAAGATCTTTGTGAGAGAGTATGACAAGACCAACCCCGGTGGAGCGCTACGCCCTATAAAGACTATAGATGGTGACTACAACAAAGTCTTAATGTTGCTGGAGTTTTGTCCATCATGAACTTGCTAAATGCTGTGATTTCTCCTACACCCTGTAACAGGATCTCCTCAGGAGCTGTGGCAGCTGCACCATGTGAGTCTAGATGTAAAAAAAAAATTCCGTGTAGTCTTTGAAGGGACCAAGGTGAGCTCTGGATCTGCAGCGGGAGGACTTTCCCTAGACGACATCAACCTTTCTGAAACCACCTGCCCAGAGTTTATCTGGAGGGTGAAAAACTTCACGCATCTTTTGGAAAACACACCAGCGAACAAATTTATCTTTAGTCCTCCATTTACCTCGAAGGAGGGTTACACCTTTCAGGTGCAGCTTTACCCCAACGGTAAAGACGATCTTGCCGGGGAACTGGCGGTCTTCGCTCATCTGGTGGCTCGTGAAGGGGACACAGGACAGATATGGCCATGTCCTTGGAAACAGATAACCATAATGCTGATGGACCAACATCCACATATTCAAAAACGCATGTCCAATCAGCGCAGTGTCACAACTGACCCCACCATGAAGGCAACAGGTGCATCTACTTACAAAATTGAGATTAAAAACAACATTTGTATGTAAATTATGTTTGTGCAATCGTAAAACATTATTTTGAACAGATTCGGACCAGTTTTTCTGGGATGATCCTCGCAGGGTTGGTGTTGAGGTCACGGATCCAGATGGATCCAAATACTTCCGAGGACCGGGTTCTGGCACTACCGTGTATCTCACCCATCTCAGAGCCAAAAGCAGGGATTTCATCAAGGGAGGAGATGCCATCTTTCTTCTCACCATGGAAGGTAAACTCACCAGACAACATTGAGATATTCTGCTATAGAAACCATTTGCCTGAAAAGCTAAACATTTCCTATCAGAACAGCACAGTAGTTTTGCATTAAATTCAATCAACTCCTAGTTGGCTGCATGTAACTGCTCATATTTGTTTCCCAAGATGTGTCCCACCTGACAGTGACCCAGCCTCTGCTGTCCACGACTTCAAAACCTGCAATCACGAACCCTTCCAACATCTGCTTCAACGTTGAGTGTCAAAATGGTGGAGTCTGTGTTGTAGATGAAGGCAAACCTGCTTGCAGGTGAGCGGTTTTTCACTGTTGTAAAACAACCCTACCACAGCCTGCTGTAGCTACTGCTGACAACAAGCTAACGCTAGCACAAGCCAACTGATACTGAAGTACAAAGATCCACACTGTTGGACAAAAAATGCTACTTACCAGCCCAGTAGCAACAAAGCTTTCATAGCCTCCTTTGGCTCCCTCAAATGAGTGTAGGCCACACACTGATGTTCACTCTAGGTTTAGCTTTTTGCTTCGCCTTCAAAGTCATATTCTCTTACGTTTCGTCATGATGCCAACAAAAAGGCTAAATTCTTCTTCTTGAGCTAACTGAAAAGGCATGCTTGCCTTGATATTAGCTACTGGCACAGTAAACAGCTATTGCCATAAAACAGGTTGAGGCCTCCCACTAAAGTCCCTATAGCCTACCCATGCAACAAAAAATTTTAAGTGCCATTTCTGATCAGCAGAGGGCTACAGTGTTGTGCCCAATGTGAAGTTGCTCAGGTTTATGGCTGAAGAATCACTCAAAGCAGTTTGAAAGCATTTGCTGTTGCTTTAAAGCTGTTATAGCACATCTGCAAACAAGCTAGGTTTTGAACGCAAACACGGTCACAGAACACCTCTCCACTCGGGTATCTTCCCTGTGATGTTTCTGCCGGAACCAGAAAACCCATGATCTCAGAGGAAACGAGATAGCGCTAAACACCAGTCCCCATTTCTAGGTCCAAACGTTTTTTGTTGTGCGTGACTTTAAATGATGTTTTTCTTTTTGGGACTCTGGTAGTTTGTCCTAAAGTTGAAGTGGTAGTAGCCAGCTGTACACGAGTGCATAATGAATGGAGGACCCAGGGAAGTGCGGCGGTTCAACGAGACCAACAACCGGATGGTTCAATAGTTGCTTTCGGTCCGAAATGTTTAATTGGCAGAAGTTTTTAAACAAATATGAGAAAACCTCTTTCTTATTTTTTATCTCCAATATGTGTTTACATAATACAATTTGTCCAGTTTTATGCAGTGCTTGTCTTCAAAATAAGCACACTTGTAGGGCAGTATAATATTAGATATTATATATAGTTTATCAGCAAACATTTCTTCATGTGTAAAACCGGTCCACTTTTTCACTTGTTCTGATTTTTCTATTCTAGGTGTGTGGTTGGTGGTGACTGGTGGTACTACGGGGACAGCTGTCAGCACAAGGGCTCCATCCAGGATAAAACCACTCTTGCACTTGCCTCCTCCCTGTCTGTACTGGCAGTAATGTTGGTGATTCTAACAGTCAGCGTCATCTGTGTGAAGAAGAAGTTAAAGAAACGAGCCACTGGTGGCGATTTAGTTATGGGGAACGTGCAGAATAATAAATTCTGAAAAGAACCTACAATTTTTTTGTGTGTGAAAAGAGGAAGAAGTTAGAATTTTAAGTTCCAGTAATGGAAACAAACTGAATCCAGTGTTAGGGGGCCCCCTGCTGGCCAGTTTGTGTAAAAACAAAAAAATGTTCTATGGTAAATAAAATTGTTTCCAATTCCTAAAAAAAAGACAATTTTAAACATAAATGAGTCTCAGACACTTCACTTAAAATTCACAAATTTAAAATTTATTATACCAAAGACAGGAACATCTGTGTTTCTTTTCCATGTGAATATATTTGTTTGTATTACTCAACTAGACACAGTCATGCCGGTGATAACAGTTACTGTAGGAGGGAGGTGTGACTAATAACCTGCGAGCATCCATGGCTGTGTGTATCTGTATGTATGTGTGTGTGTGTGTGTGTGTGTGTGTGTGTGTGCAAAAATCTTTTAGTGTTAAATAGATACAGTGATGACTACAGGACATCACAATTAAACGAAGTGAAACAAACCATAGCAACTCAGTGCAGAAATATTGTACGGAATGTTGGTTTCTATCCTGCAATTCCACATTTACATTTGTATGTGTGTGTGTGTGTGTGTGTATGACTGTGTGTGTTTGGTGGGTCTACACTGCAAGATAAAAGGTAGGGGGGGTTGACACCTCCATGACAGCCAACGATACATCCTCCCAACCACTAAAACTTTCACCGACATACAGGTTTGCAGTTCCTTTAAAATCATCAGTATACAACATTTCTCTTATTTACAATCATTGAAAAAAAAAAAAAAGAAGAAGAATCAACATTTCTCTCAGAGAAGATTAGTAAAAGTGACTGAGTCACCATAAAGAGTATGCAACTCCTAGGAGTTAGTATTGGAAATTTCTACAAAAAATTTCTAGATCATTTTACGGGCCAAGAGCCATGATTTACTGAAGAAATACAGTATTTTAAGTGCCCTATCTACATTGGTTAAGTGTGGTATTAATGGTGTAGGCTTCACCATCGTTCACTGATAATAAAAACATAGTTCTTCTCTTCTTTCAAAAGCTTCTTTTAGCAACTTTGCTGCTTTCACATTTAAAAGATATGATTTACAAAACAACAAAACCATGGAATCGTTACCCATGTTAGAAATTGTGGCAAGCTAATGCTATTGCAAATAGACTAGTGTTGATTAAATACTCAGCTGGTCGTCTAATGTAAAAATAAAGTTCCAGTCTTTGTGACGGTCGTGACCACGGACAGTAAGGATCTGTGTCGGTTTGTTACTGTTGAGATTCATTAAAGGGCTCATTTGCTTGTTTCACTCTGAGTGCTGCAGTGCATGGTTCTTCAAAGACTAGGCTGTAAGCTGGGTGAAACTAGTTCATGTGCAGAGAAACCCACTTGTTTGTGTTTATAACTAAGAGGAGGGGTTGGCGTAGGGGAGATGTTCAGAGGGGCGTGTCGTAGTAGTCGGTGGGTTGATCCGGCCCACTTGGCTTCTGCTGTTTCTGCTGATGCTGCTTCATGATCTCCTTCACTTCCTCCTCCAGCTCAGGCGGTATGATGAACTGGTCGTCTGGGTCGGGTTGGGCCGGAGCGGTGAAGTAACCTCCAGATTTCTTGGAGGGGGCATCGGCAGCCACCTCTATAAGGTTATGACTTTTTTCCTGACGTGCCACCGAACCGTTTACCCTCCTCTTGCCTGCTAACTTCCCACCATCGCCGCCTCCTGCTCCACCTTGCCATGACTCATCTCTCTCAGGCCCATTCTCAGCCTCCACCTGGTTCATGTCGTACCCTTCCTCTAAGGGCTCTGGGGTGCATGGCGGCGGAGGCGGAGGAGGAAGGGTGAGCAGGGTGTGCTCCTGATTAGAGGATGATGGTACAGATGTTTGAGGTGATGAGGATAAGGATAATTCTGCTCTGAGGCAGTGGATGTCTGCCTCCACTTCTACACGACTCCCGTTGGAGAAAACACCAGCGATGGGCTCCTCGTCCTCACTGTCCAGCCCGTTGTCAGACAAGGCGCTGGAGAAGGTGGCGCTGGACAGCTGCCTCTGAAAGGAGCCTGCCAAGCAGGCAGGATGGAGAGCGCAGCAGTTGCGAGCAGACGGCAGCTCTGAGCCTGGGAGCAGGAACTGACAGGGTTGGGTGGTTGTTTGGACTTGCTGGTGCTGTAAGGACAGTAAATTAGCCTGTTGGTGCAGGTGGAGGTGGTGCGTCTGCTCCTGCAGCAGCACCAAGGAGCTCTGTGGGGGCTCGTCGGACGAAGCAGTCGAGCCCACCTCGCTGCTCATCTCGCTGGTGCTAATCTCACTGCTGATCTCGCTGCAGGACGACGGGGGGACAGCAAGGGAGCCGTCCGAGGGTCGATCTTTCATGGCGGAGGACGATGGAGGGTACGGACCCAAACCGGGGCTTGGGGGAGGCTGGGGAGGCTCCGAACAGCAGCAGGAGCAGCAGTCTTCACTCACGCTGAGCTGGACCACGACAGCGCTCAGGCTGTCGGTGCAGCCGTATCCCTGTGCCAACGTGCAAAGCTTTTTAGCAGCAGCCAGACCATCGGGGACATTCCGAACAGCCTCCACGGCTTCAGTGGGAGACACAGCGTCCCACAGGCCACGGCTACCCAGGATGAAGAACTCATCCTGAGGGGTGAGAGTGACTGTCTGCACGTAGGGAGAAGGGATGACAGAGGGGTAAAGGAAGGAGTAGCCCATAATCCGTGTTGAATCAGACACTCCATTCACCTTGTTGTCCTAAATATGAGAAAAAGAGTTTATAAATCAACTAATTCAATGCAAATCTGAAATGATATGTACATCAAAGTACTCTAGTGTCTTATTAGAATCTGTACCTCAGTAACGATAGCCCTGTGCTGTCTGATCCTCTGGTATTCATCCTCAAGCCCGACGTTGTGAAGCAGCGACAGAGCCAAGGGTTTTCCATCCCGACACAAGATGGCCTGGCACTTTCCCACATTAGCAGCTGTGAGCGTGAAGCAGCCACCGGGGTCAGTGGGGTCATGGCGAATGTGACATAGAGCTGCTGAGCCCCCAAGTTTCTGTCCTGCTGTTCCGAGTTTCCTTTAAATGGGGGAAAAAGGAGAAGAATATAAATCAAATCAAAAGTCAACTTTAGAGGCACACTTGGCAGTTTTGGCTTGCTTTTAGCACCCCCTACTGTTCCGTTAGCAATAGAAAAAGTGAAACTTATCTCCTTTCTGTGCGTTTGTCTTTTTAACACCATAATCTAACTGCTGAAATGTCTCCTCAGCCTTCATTAGTGTCTACAGGAGCGGTTCATCACTAAATCAGACAAAAAAAGCTGTGTTCATGATCTAAAACATGCTGGAAGCAGACTGCAGCGCCAGGTATGTCAGCTCCAGTTTTTTCTAAGTCAGACACCGGACCGGCACTCTGAAGTTGCAAGTGCGGTATGCTGGCCACAGAGGGCGGTATGGCCCTATAAAGGGTCATTTTAGCACATACTGGCTCAAGAAAATGATTTAAAAATATGAAAAAGTTGCATAGTTGCATTGCTTTTAACAAAAGAACAAGATATTACAACCAGCCCCTGGTAGATCTATCATGTACCTCTGCATCACCAGGAAAGTGTTGGTCATGTATTCCTCTTCGCTTTTTGTCTTGTGTAGCTCTTCGGCCAGCACGTCGTTCATCGTACACTGTAAAAGGTAGGGCACTTCCACGTTCCTGTCTCCATCGAACACGCCGTACAGAGCCTCCCGACTCCCACAGAAACTGTTCACTGAGAGGGCTGCGACGCACAGTCTGAAAACAAAGACGTACTAGTCACGTGGTGTAAAAACACATTCTCAGGAGGTTTAGATTAGCGAGGCTTTGGTGGATGGATGCGACGGTGGTTGTTTTCTTTCACCGTTGACTGGTTTTAACTTACTTGTTCTTCACACCCGAGGCCTCTGTGTAGCCATGACTCCACACAGCAGGCCCACCAGAGGCCTCATTCGATGAAAAGGTTGGCGGTGGATCAATACGGAAGCAGCGAATGTTACTGGAAGACAGAATAAATGAAAAAGCTCGAAATCTTGTGAGGCATGGATACCTAATCCACACAGAATCTTTCCACCTGATAAAAATAAAACAACACTGCATACTTTAGTTGCTCGAGGGTCTTGTGGTCCAGATTGAGTCGAGGATTTCCAGTCAGGTCCAGCTCCTGAAGCTTCGGAGGCAGATTCTCTGGTAGAGTGATCTCACTCAGCTCGTTACAGCTCAGATCCACACACTGACAGCAGAAAACACGATATCACAGCCGCTCAAACCGAGTGACGTGGTGTTGCTGCTGCAGCCTTACCTTCATCTCCATCAGCTGCATGACCTCAGGGAAAACCTCAATGGCGTTGGAGTGGGCGTTGAGCGTGTGCATTCTCCGACAATTCATAATGGTGGTGGGGACGGTCTTCAGCAGGTTTCCACTCAGGTCCACCTCCTCCAGCTCCTCCAACTTGGCCATTTTGCTGAAGGGTTTAAATAAAATCGATAAGAGATTTTGTCAGATTGCTGACTTCCTGTAAATAAAACATCCATTAAAATGGATGGAAAATACAAAAGTAATCACAAATGTTCATGAACGACCCGTTTACCTGGCTGGGAAAGTCTGGAGATGATTGTACGCCATGTGCAAAACTCGTAGGTGTGTGTGGCCTGTAAGCATGGGCACACACTTATCTGTGAGCCAGTTGTTTGTCAGGTAGAGCTCCTGCAGGATGCTGTGGCTTTCCTCTGATAAACTGGATGGTGGCAGGTGCTCCAGCTTGTTGGCTGATGCATTTACGCACCGCAGGCTGAACAGAAAGAAATAAAATTGAAACATGCGTAGCATGACACCCCTATAAACCCAACATTAAAACAATGTCTTTTTGACATCCTTGCTATCCTGTCCTTCATTAAAACATAAACATAATTTGTCCTGTGGTGGATTTAAGCTACCTGTCAGATTTGAGGAACAGGTTGCAGGGGAGTTCTACCAGTTGATTGTGCTGGACGTCTAAAACCTCCAGCAGAGGGCGCTCCACTCTCTCAGGCAGCTTCTGCAACTGGTTGTGTCCTGCACCGAGCTTCCTCAGACTGTTGCTGCAGAACAACCTGCAGCACAAGAAAAAATACAAACAGCTGGGTCAGCACGGTGAAGAGCAACATCGAGACAAGGAGAACATTTTCAGATATCTGTGGAATAGATAGTTGTGAAGGAGAAAAACGGGGAAAAGGAAGGATGATGATAGGGTTTTAGATGAGGAATGATGAAAATCAAAGAGTAGCAGCGCCTCTAGTGGAGCCTGTAAGGGACATTTATCATCGTGACACTTATTGGGTAAAAAAAAAAATCTCACAGCAATGAAAGATCCAAAAGCAGAGAGGGAGAAAAAAAGCCAAGAGAGCAAGGTTGACAGAGTCAATGCAGAAAAAAAGAGAAAAGGTGCATCTGAGGTGACCTTTCTAAAATGTTACGTAAAGAGAAGGAGAATGTGTGAAGGATCTGGAGGTTACAGGCTATCCGGGTGATTTATGAGGCTCTATGGGGGATAGGTAGGATGGCTGACAAAGGGCAGGGAGAATAATGCAGCATTGTTCTGCATTTACAAGCACATTTGCTTCGAGGGAGACTCACCTCGCCGGGAGCTCGGTGATGAGGTTGTGGCTCACGTCCAGCACTTCCAGTTTCTTAGCTTCGCACAGCCAGTCTGGCAGCGACTCCATAAGGTTCCTGCAGAGGAGGCGATGATGATGATGATGATAAATTATGTGCATTTTGCAAACTGACTATGCTAAAATTGAATATGATGCACTGAAAACAAGTATTTTGTATATTTTATAAGAATTCATGATGAAATAAAATGATTTCTACTTTAAAGATGATTAATTTTTTACTCTTAATGACACTTGGGTTAAGTGTAAAATAAATGCAGAACTCATTTATCGTCTCTGATTTGAATATGAATGAGTTTGAGGCCAGAAGCTTATTCAAACAAAAACGGTGACACGGTTCAAAAAAGCTGATTTTCTTCATCAAAATCTTCATTTGTAAGCATTAGAATAATTTCAAAGCATCACAGACAGTGATAAAAAAACATCCTCTTCCTATTCTAAAAAAAAAAAATTCCCATTTTTACAGTTCTTGCAATTGCTGCTGCGCTCTATTTTTGTAACACAAATACTTAGGGGATTGTCCTCACCTCGAGATATCCATGTAACTAAGATTAGAGGGCACAGGGCTGATATCCAGCTGTCGTAACTCTGTGGGGAGAAATCCAAACAAATTAACCTACAGCAAGGACGGCCTAATACACAGAGCAAGTAGATGCAAAGCGGAGGAGAGCATTTAAGAAGCGATACGTGTGATGACAAGCTAGAGAGGGATGATTGAGAGGGACAATTAGAGCCGAAGAGAAAAATGGACGTGAGAAAAGACGAGCGTGACATTTGTGAGGACACGTCCACTACGCTCAGGTTTATGGAAGGGAAATCTAATTACAGCTAAGAAACAAGTTGTGCTTATTTTTAAATGATGCAATAAAATCCTGTGTGAAACACCCACCGTTGCTGGAGGCGTAGATGCCTTTGAGCAAGCTGCCTTTGACTTTCAGAGTGGTGACGTGGTTCCTCTCGCAGTGAAGGATCTCCAGCCTGGGAAAGACGGAGGCGTCTAGCTCTGTCAGCTGGTTGTCTCTCACATCCAGCTGGGTGACGTGCCTCAGCAGGTCAGGCTCATCTGGCACCATGACAGAGATCTTATTCAACCTAACACAGGAGGCAGAGACCTGGGGATCAGCCAAACATCTCCGCTTTGCTACAAATCTTCACTTTATTGATGATTTATTAAAAATTCTCCATTTCTGTGATTATTTCAAATATTCTTTTAGATTTAGAGTTACAAAAACTCATAAAACTGAAAAATTAGATCAAGCACAGAACAGAAACATCATAACGTTTTTTTTCTATTTATTTACATTTATTTTATTAGAAAAAAAGTTTTTTAAAAAACTGCATCATTCACAGGAAACTAGCTTTCAAACTTGTCAATGCTAATCGGTGGGAAAGGGTGAAGCATTAACAGTAAAATAGTGCAAGTCATTCCGGCCTGGTGCTTTCCCAGACAGCGGGTCGGCTCCTGAAGGGGCTGCTGCAGGCAAATGATTCCTGAATTCTGTGCTGTTTAACCGTCTAGTTGTGCGACACCTTCTTCCCATTGTTTTTGTTTCCATAATTAGTGAGAAAGTATATCAATGAGTGCAGCGAGGGGTACAAGCATGACTGGAGTCGCTGGTGACTTTTTGACCATTCGTGTGAGAATATTCCTGCAGTGTCATACCTCAGATCGATGTGTTTCACACGCAGCAGTCTGAAATTCTGCAGGGTGAGCGTTTCCAGATGGTTCCCAGCCATGCACAGCTTCTCCATGGAGTCCAGTCGCTCGAGCACTTGGGGCACGTGGTTGAACTGGTTGAAGGAAAGGCCCAGGTAACTCAGCCTCTGCAGGGAACCCAGCTCAGAAGGCAGGTCGCTTAGACTGTTTCCATCCAGCAGGAACGTCTGCAAACTACAAAAAAATAATAATTTTTTTTAATAACAAGGAATCTTTAAGATTCTGCTCCCAAAAGAATTCAAGCACAACCAGATGAATACTTTTTGCAGCTATTAGTCAGTATAAACAATGCCCAGCAGATGGCAGTAGCAGAACTTGAGGTCCTACTAGCTACTTCAGGAATTTACTGGCATACCAGATCAGTGCTGCAGATTATCTTCTCGTCTTGACCAGTCTCAACCCTACAGACCAGTTTCAAATGAGGTGTGAAGGATGAGCATGACGCAAATTATCAGCACTAAAGACCTTAAATAATTCCTAATGTCACAATAAAGCGAAAAAATGACCAAGTAACACCTACTTGCATCTGTAAAGGCTTTTTTTAGCTAATATTGATGATTAAACGAGAGCATCGCAGCTAACACTGATATATGCTAACAGTGTGACCTAGTAACTGTTTTTTAGTGATAAATGTGTTTACATTCGTAAGGCTGCAGCTAGTCAGCAGCATCAGACTCGACTGACTAATTATTAAAAAAATAACTAAAACTATTTCCTGATCCACCAAAAAGACAATTTATTACAATAGAAGTCTCACACGTGGTTTATGTAAACACCTGTCACTAAAGTGTGGTGAGTTGTTGAGAAGGCTTAGTGGTTTCCCTGAAGCAACGAAAAGCAAACACTGGCTCTTGCCAGCAGGAAGGATTTGTGAAAGAGTTGGATAACTACCTGCATCACATGCAGGTAATACCGGAAAGAGGAAGTTAAACACACACACACACACACATAACTCTGTTTTTGTGCATCAGATGTGTTGCTATTTACTTGGTCATGGCGCCCACAGAACTGGGGACAGAAGCCAGGTAGTTACAGCTGAGGTTGACCTCCGTCAGGGTGGAGATGTCACAGATAGCCAGCGGGAACTGACCAAGGTGGTTGTTGGACAGGTTGAGGCTCCGAAGACGAGAAAACCTGGAGGGAAGAAAAACATGAAGAGGTGATTAATGAGCACATATCTTGCAAATATAAAATACTCATTAATACATTCATGAGACGTGAAGCTAAGTGTCAATTATGTTTATTTAGTTAAGTGAAAAAGTCAGAGAAGATTTGGTTGGCCTTCAGATTTGGTTGTTGAGGAAACAAAAAGTGCACGTGAGTTTGTTGTTCATTATAACACCAGGGACCAGTGGTGTTAAGTGCCCTCTGATGGCATCCTAACAACCTCTGCAAGAGCTGGGCGTTCAGGGAGGGAGGAGGCAAGAAAGCAAAGTGAACCGTGCAAAATGACTCTTTCCATATTTATCCATCTACACAAACAACCTTTTATCATCTGACACTAGGAGGGCAGCATGTTGCAGCTTCATGCAGATGCATCCTACGATACACACACACACACACACACACACACACACACACACACACACACACACACACACACACACACACACACACACACACACACACACACACACACACACACAACTAAGATGTCAAAGCTATTGATTAGTGTGGATGAGTAATTCCAACTGAGGGTGACTCCTGTCTGCAGCAGGAAAATATCATTTCATTAAAGTAACCTCTTTACAGTATTAAGCTATGCACCACCTCTCTTCTGTGTCCGACTCCTGATAGTATTCTGTTCTGTTCTCTTCTCTTCTAACCCCTAAATTCCACTATCTCCGCTCCGCTCCGGCACGAACTCCGCAGCAAAAACGGTTCCTTTGTAGTCAATCAGAGCTGTTCCACTACTGCGGCCGTGCAGCGCAGTGCGCCGCCCGCCGTTCCGCCCGCCGTTCCGCCAAAATAGAATCGATCCTATTTTTGCCGGACGCCGGAGAACCTCCGCAGTCAATGTACAGAAATCACCACCGCCCAACAGGAAAGTGAGCAAGCACAACTTCCGTTATTTCACAATAAATCTATAAACAAAAGCGTTTTTTTGTTTCATATGCACAAGTATTTTTATCTAATGACTATTACATGTATACACATATGTCTCAAAACATTTTTTTACGTGTTTACACATTTGAAGACCGTGTTAAAAATATTTTAATCACAGAATGATTTGTTTGGATCTAACTTCCGCATTTATTGCTCGGACTGTAATCGTGAGATCTCGAAATTCCCGCGCATGCCTGTTTGCGCACCTCAGGTCTCCGCACCGGGGCGGAGCCGTTGTAGAGCGGGTATAGTGTGAATTGAGTTCGGAAGCGAGCGGCGGCGGAAAGCGGGGGCGGAGCGGAGCGGAGATAGTGGAATTTCGGAGTTACTCCCATTTGTGTGCATTTTACTATCTCAATTTTATAAATCCCATAGACTAACTAGTCATGATCTAAAAGATCATTTGTTTGAGTAATAAAACTAGAACATATTAGTTGCATAAGTCTTCAGAATCAGACGTTTTTGCTGAACTCTGGTGCATCTTACTTCCAAAAAAATAAATAAACACTTTAAACTGCTTCACCTGTAGACAGTTAAACTCGTCGGAATAAAAAAATTAAAAAAGTGTACACTGATCAAACAATATAACCACCAAAATACTCATTTAGCTTAAGTAGCATGTTATGTTACCCTACAGTTCAGATGGGTGTTACCTAACCACTTAAAGGAGCAATATGTAAGAATGATTCTAAGAATGACACCCTGTGGTCAAATTTGGGTGCTGCAGTCCATTTTCTAAACAAAAAGTCACTTTCTCACTCCCGTGATTCGTTTGGCTGTCGCCATTTATGAATCACCGCCAGAAGATTCTAGATGACGAGCAAAGACGAGTCATACACAGTAAGTTGATAAGTAGATAAATACATTGTCATATCTGGTCTCGACTCTTGGGTGTTTTACGGTAGGGAGCACTTCCTACACTTATTATGGTAGTTTGTCTCTGGCATTAGAGGAAGTGTGGTTGTTTGCCGTCTTGCTGGTATAGTTATGGACGACTCATTAAAGGAAGTAAAACGCCACGATTGACTCATTATTCACTTCACACACACATCTGGTAAATGGTACATAGCTTGTATTTGTATAGCACCTTCTTAGGGTTCTACAACCCCCCAAGGTGCTTCACAACACAATCAGTCATCCACCCATTCACACGCTGGTGATGATGAGCTACAATGTAGCCACAGCTGTCCTGGGGCACACTGACAGAGGCGAGGCCTGTCATACACTGGCACCACCAGTCCCTCTGACCACCACCAGCAGGCAAGGCGGGGTTAAGTGTCTTGCCCATGGACACAACAGCAGCATTCTCTGGTGGGAGCCGGGATCAAACCTCAAACCTTCCAATTACTGGACAACCTGCTCTACCTCCTGAGCTACTGCTGCCCCATTTCAATGTAATATCAAGTTGTTGGTGATTGAAAAAGTAGCTTAAGAGAGTTTTAGAGCAGACTATTTGCTTCTAAATCACTGTTAGCATTGTTAGCTCAATGTTAGCCTCGAGCCTTCTTTATCTGATATTAGAAAAAAACAAAAAGATGCCGTGTCTTCTTAGGGGTACAAGAAATAACTTCTGGGTCGCTCCTGTTTACTGGCTCCAGTTATTTAAACAACTCTGGAGCTGTTTGCCTGCCGGTGTCGAATTACAAATACCGGTGCTCCAGTGTTAGATCGGCACAGACTTTGGCAACCTCACAGGCTCACAGATTGTAAACAGTGACCCCCTTTGGCCATTTTGAAAGGAGACAAACTGACAACCCCCTCCAGCCAGCTGAGAAGGAAATCTGTTTCAATGCAACCTTCCTTCCAACATGGTTGAGAGATTAGACTGTTTTGTGATTATTTCACTGTAGAATTCTTACATATTGCTCCTTTAAATTCATCCATCTACATGTGGACGCTGAGGCCCAAAAGTAATCTATTACAACTTTCCCGCTACTTGATAACCTTGTCCTTGTCCTTCCTTGGACTTACTCAACATAAGGTGGATGAACAAGATTTTAAGAGGGATTACAATAGAAGAAACTCTCCTTAGACCATCAAAACAAGGCTGAGGCAATTTATCCATCTGAGAAATGCATAAAGAAAATTTCTGTAGCATTTAGAAAGTTCAAAAACAAAGCTGTTCCATACATCATAAACACAAAAATATGCCCTTCATCCGACAGCCCCGCTAATTAAAGTAACAGAGGATGAAGGGCAGAAAGCAGCACCTGAGAACATTATGAAGACCATGTGCCAGCATATGATCCACACCAGACCAAGTAGGCATAATTCTGAACAAAATGCTGATTTTCTATGCTATTCAGTGCTTGTTACCCCCTAAATAATGATCATTTGGCTGATCTTTAGTATCTTTGAGTGTGTGAAGTGTTGATCTCAGGTTTCATTACAAAAACAAAGAGTGATCAAACTCACCAAGCAACCTAACAGCACCAGGATTCGTGTGTTACATTTAAAAGACACAAGAAACTGGAATTTATAGATGCTCCAGATGTTCCCACTGGCTGGTCTCACCCCTCAGGTGGTCAGGCAGAAATTATTTCAGACTAAAAAGGCAAATGACAGCCTGCTGGGGCTTTGCCAAAAGGCACCTGTTGACATTCATTAACCTTATGTTCTGCTGTGCTTTTTTTTTCTCCTCCTTTCAACAAAACAAATGAACAGCAACAAAAGAGGAAAGGACAAAGCTTGGAAGGAGCTGCTAGCTGTCGTCTGGATGGTTTTCTAAGAAGTTTTTAACGGACACAAAAAGACCAAAAACAAGTGATTATTGTTAGCCAGGAAGAGAAAATCTAAAAACACGAAAACAACTGAAATTTAAGGATCTAAATGAATTTTGAATTAGTTTTAGATGGGACAGTTTTGGGTGTAAACGTTATACATAACTACTGTTTTTGATTATTACTAGGGGTGGGCGATATGGCCAAAAATCAATATCACGGTATATTGAGGAGTTCACCTCGATAACGATAAATGGACGATAACTACGTGTATGCGCAAAAACAAAAGATGTCCACTAGATGGGGCTGTCGCATGCACAGACATATATACGTAGACCTGGTGGACTGACACTGCCTATAGGAGCTGCCGTAATGGCCAGCCGCCATCTTGGTTGGGTCTCCATTCGTCCCCAGTGCATTTATTTCTACTGAGGAAGGTGCTTACCCAGCTAAAAAACACATTTTTATCAAACTTTTTCACAAAATCAGACACATGACATGATAATTAAAATATAAACATAATTAAACAAAATGAATTAAAATATAAAATCCCATCAGGTAGGCTAGAAAAGTCATTAGTAATCCCACGTGATCTGTTTTCAATAGTACGCTGGTTGTTGCAACTGTAGGCTGCACAAAAACGGGCATAGTTGCTCATCCTGCATTGACTTTGGAGAATGAGGAGACCCATCCAACATGGCGGCGACGCTGTTACGCTATCCAGCACCCAATGGGGCGTCTACGTATTCATGTCTATGGTCATGTGTATTACGTTGAGTCCCATTGTCATGTGACTCGTGGTGGTACAGCTTCTTAAAGGGACATGAACGTCTCCAACCTACACACCTTTTAATTTTTTTATTACCAAATTTATTGACATGGGGAAAAATGATACCGGTTAGAGTCAGAAATTACGATAACGATACATTTTCGATTTATCGCCCAGCCCTAATTATTACTGTAAGTTAATTGTGTCTGCATTGTTACTATTGTCTTTTTGGGCTGCTTTCCTTAATGGTCAAGACAGTTTTGTAAAAAAGTGATTTTACATCTTAAGAGCCTTTTTCCTGGCTAATCGGAGGTCAACATAAATGCAGATTGAGATCCGATGCTCTGCTTATTCAGCCGAAACCAGATGCCTCTATAAATAGTGATTATTTCAAATTCCAGCCAAGAACTTTATCGTCATCAGCTTCATTTATAGCTGTTGTGAGCAGCTGCTCTGTTTTGGGCAAATCTCTGATAAACCCATAGTGCGGTGCAGTTTGCCAACAGAAAAAAGAAAAAAACTTTCATTTTTTTTCCCACTCAACCCCAACCAAGCTAATAGATCCTGATTTTTGCCTTAACTTTTGCCTTAACTCGTGCCCTTCATAACACTAATCTGTCATTTATATGTAAACAAAACAGGTCAAAGGTCCTACTGTACACATGCACCAGCCCTTCCTGTCAGGGAGCATTGACCTCTGCTTTAAAGAGCAATACATGTTGGGAAGGCTGTTTTGTGCCAGAGGAAAAGGCTAGCATCCCAGAGCACTGATTATCTGTATCTGATTGAATACCATCCACTAGTTTGTATTAGAGCAGAGAGAGAGGGGTGTGTGTGTGTGTGTGTGTGTGTGTAAAGCACTATGACCCAATGTTAGATGACGGAGAGATCCAGTGGTGAGACTAAAAAAGGCACGGCAACAAGCATACGACAACATCCACATAGGTGACACACAAAGTGGTATTGTTCTCGACTTCAGCTCTTTGACACAACTTTCCTAGGGGAACCCGAGTGCTCATGCAACTCCGCTGTGTGTTTCTGTCAAAATCTCTATTTTCAGCCAAGCTATTCATCTCTTTCTCATTATTGACCTCATTTTCTGTCATGCTGGGTCAAATGCGGATGAGCCTATTTAGGTTTGGCAATGCTAAATAGATGCTATCTCCCTTGACCAGCAGGGGAGCTGTGCATCCCTCACTCAGGAGTTACAAACTAGTCATTCCCCCTCCTATCTTTTGAACACCAGTCATCATTCTGGAGAGTAAAAAAATGAGTCAAAGTAAAATGATTGTGGCAGGGATTCATAAAATTCTGCCCCCTTTCATCATCAGGGAGACACAGACGCATGCACGGCTGTGCTTCATGCATATCCACACAGAAGATTCCTCCAGAGCAGCCATGTTTAAATGAAAAGATGAAGGGAAAAAAACTACAAATGTCATGCTGTATCAAGACTTTGTATGCACTGACCCTAAATCTGTAGCCTGCAGCATGAATTTTTTGTTACATACAAGCAACTCTTCCTCTAACACACACTTCATGCTGCACATGCAGCTAAATCGGGCAACAGATTCACACAGTTTGCTTAGTAAATGTCAGACTTCTTCAACAAATAATCTTTACAGAGAGATGCTGTGACAGGTGTGTGAGTGACAGACACACACACACGCACACACATGAGCGAGCACACACACACAAGCGGTGCACAGTATCTTGCCTGTGGTGTTTAATCTGGGACCATGATAAGCATGCAGCAGATGGTGACCACGGAGAGTCGGAGTAAGAGAGGCCAGGCACATTAAAAGCTTCCCTGGAGACAAATCTATCCTTCTGGGCTCGTTTGGCCTAGCCTGGTAGAGCCCTGGCTATCTTCTTTGGTCCCTGTTTGCAGACGTCCCAACGCAATGCAACCTCAACCAAAGACATTTGACAAACACTCTTGACCCATAATGCCTTTCTTTTCTTTTTTTTTTATTTCTTCCAGCCTCATCACAATCTTGAAATTGTGTAATACACTAAATAGCAACAAAAAACACAATTAAAAACTAACTCAAAATATAAACTATGTGAGCCATATTGGGATTAACAAACCAAACTATTAATCTTAGCTGGTCATTATTTGGTCTGCTGAAAACAGTTGACCGACCTAGCCTAGAATCTAGACCGACAAGCAATGCAAAATAATTTCACTTCGCATGTTGGTCTAGCCAGCCGAAATGAGTTTTCTCCACAGGGTGTCTGGGATCTTCCTTAGAGATAGGGTGAGAAGCTCGGTCATCCAGGAGGGGCTCGGAGTAGATCCGCTGCTCCTTCACATCAAGAGGAGCCAGTTGAGCTGGCTCGGGCATCTGGTTAGGATGCCTCCTGAACGCCTCCCTGGTGAGGTTTTCCGGGCACGTCCAACCAGGAGGAGACCTAAAGGAAGACCCAGGACACGCTGGAGGGGCTATGTTACTCGGCTAGCCAGGGAACGCCTTGGGATTACCCCGAAAGAGCTGGCCCAAGTGGCTGGAGAGAGGGAAGTCTGGGCCTCTCTGCTTAGGCTGCTGCCCCCGTGACCCGATTCCGGATAAGCAGACAAAAATAAAGGGATGGATGTCGGTCTAGCCATGTTCCACTGGAAGCCCAGATCAGTCAGGAGGGCAGGATGTTAGTGCGACTGAGCGAAACTATGGCAACGGCTCATTTGAAACAGCTTTAGCATCAACTCTGGACTATTTAGACTTGGGCTTTTCTTGTCAAGAGCAGATAGAGGTACTTAAAGCAGCAGTCCGCAACTTTGCAGTTATATGGTCTCTGTCGCCCTCTAGAGGCTTGCTGCGTAACGTCACTGTCGTAACATTAAATCTCTCTCTCGGGCATAAGAGGCATGTTTACATTCCTAATATCAGGCAAAACAATGAAAACAAACTTTTCCACCTCCACACATTGAATAAATAGTTTTATCAGGACTGTATAACAACTTTATGCCCAACCAAACACAATTACCCTGGTGCAATCATTTATTACTTACCTAGCCTTTAGCAGCACGGCTAGGTTAGAGTCCATAGTTCATGCCTTTCTTTCTAAAAGAGCTCTCCACGGAGGAAAAGACGGCCCAATAATAACTCTGGTCTTTGCTCTTGTTCTATCACGTTCTTCTTTTCTTTTCCTAGATTCCTCTGATAAGGGATTTCTAGCTTTCTTTGGTGAATCTGCCGCTGCTACAGCGAGTCTACGCTATACAATTATGGCAAGCCAAAGGGATAAAGAAAATACGAGTTCTAAACTCGCATTATGTCTGCCAAAACGCTCGTTCAAGATGCGCGTTTTGGTGGACATAATGCTCGCTTTTAGAACACACGTGTTTTTGCCCCCTTTGGCGTCAAAACGCGCGTTCAAGACATGCATTTTGGTGGACATAACGCGGGTTTAGAATGCACGCTTTTTTTATCCCTTTGGCTTGCCAAATTTTGCCATAAAACAACACCCAGTCAGTAGTAAAAGTTGCGGAATGTTGCTTTAAGTTTATTGAAAAACAATGTATTTTCGTCTTCTTCCATGATGTAATGGCGGTCTGCCCCATTGACTGACATCCGTAACGGTCCAATAACAGCACTCTATTGGTTTGGTGGGCCAATCACAGCGCTCCATCAGTCAGGTGAACGGGATGTTACTGCCATAGAAATCATATATATTGCTAGATGCCTTAACTGGGAGTCGACAGCGTCCCTACACGGCGGCCATCTTACCTCGGACAGCTTACGTTCCGTTCTCAATGGTAGCAGATGGAAGGTGAGTGAACAACTTAAACAAAAACACTCTTAACTCGATTAAATATTAACGGATTTACAAGCGTTTTCATTATTACAAGCCTTATGAAACATAGGCTTGATATGACATACTTGCACATTTTTTAATTAACGGACCAAATCCGTCATATTTCACAGCCACATTTCTGGCGTTTATAACAAATCAAACCGTTTGAAAATTGGTTGAGAATTGAGCAAGTTAGAATTATTTAAATAGTACATTCACCAATGTTACAAAAGGGGGCAGCTGTCCCAAGTAAGATGGCCGCCGCGTAGGGACGTTCGTCCAATTGACGAACAGCACGGTAAGGTATCTAGTAATATATATGATATCTACGGTTACTGCGACTGAAACTAAGATAGAGACAGATCATTTCAGATGACTTTGGCATCAAATTTGAACTATCTAGTGAATTTAGACAATTTTTGTCTTCTTCCACGATGGACCGCCCCATTGACTGACATCCGTAGCGGTGAGTATGTCATGCTGTTTGTTGTCCAACAGCATGTAGAGACAGTTTGAAAGACAACCGTAGATCCCGCCCCACGACTGAGAGCCTTCATGTTTATATTTTCACATATATATAGGCACACATAGGCTATGACTGACCAGCTATTTTGTTGGATTTAGCTTACAAGAGTAGATGCATGCAGGTAGCCTACCAGTTGGTATAATCCTGGTTTAACTTGTCTCCAGCTTCCAGCTCAAACTGGATTTCCCCCCCAAAAATAAAAAAGTTCAACCAAAAGTATCAGAGCAGACCACGCTTGCACCACTTGTGCTTCTTCACAAATAGCCTAAAATCTTTCCTTTGTGTAGCTTGGAGGCTGAAAGTGAGCGAGAGATTGAGCACAAAAGCTCAAACATGAATATCAACAATAAAGTGACTTTAGGATTTCTATTCACATAGAAATAATCCAACACATGGACAAGTTCTTTTTTAAATTGACCCCTTGAAGTTAGCCTCGGGTGCATTTCCTGTGGTTGAATCATACCTTTGTAGCTGCTGAAGGCGCTGGTCTGCAGGCAGGAAGTTGTGTTTAAGGTTGAGGTGAGTGAGGTCGTGGCTGTAGAAGAGGTTGGGCGGAAGATGTTCCAGACTGCAGCAGGACAGATCCACTGAGTGGATCCTCTGGGACACCATCTAAGAGAGAAACGTAAACTGAATTACCTCAACCACACCATCATTTTCAGGTTTTATTGTGCACATTTGCTGTCTAGTCCTGAGGGGGCGAATGCTATTGGGTGTCAATGTTAGGATTAGAGAGGCAAAACAAGTCGAGAGAGAAAGCACAAGAAGACTGCCTAACATCCTGCGTTTCAACATTGTGTAATCCAGGTAAACTCAGAGGCTTAAAGGCTGTGATCATTTGTGATTTGCATGTAAAATTACAACGCCTTGTTTTAAAGGAGGAACTGTGTGAACTTGAGCCTTTCTGAGCGAGGTTAGCCCGAGGCTCAGCAGTCATCGTTGCAGCACGTGCTGCTTCTACCCAGGCTTCTATTCTGAGTGGCCCTCTGGGTGCCGGTGACATGCATGTCCCGGTTAATATTTAGAAAAGAGGTTTTCTGGCTATGCCCTACTTGAGCTCAAATGAGAGACGTGAGTGGTGTTTATGTTTGTGGGAGCACCAGGAGACACTTGGTCTATACATCAATAAAAGAACAGTGGCAGCATCAAACTGAGATAAGTTACCTTTTGAACCCCTTTAAGAATTGCTGATCTAATTTTTTAAATGACAGTTTGGGACAAAAACAATATCGAATAAACTCTTGTTTGTTTGATTTTGTCTCCTTCAGGCCAAATCAGACCATTAAAATATATCCCAGCTGGTTTGAGGTGTCCCGTGATACTTAAACTCAGGGTCTTGTTTTTCCATTTCACTGTTAGCATTGTTAGCTCGTTAGCTTCTAGCTACTTGTTTTTTTTTTACTGTTTTACTTTCTTTTGCTTCTGGGCCACTCCTGCTACTGGCTTCCATTATGTCCACAACGCTGCTGCTCTTTGTCGGTTGGTGTCAAATTACAAATGCCAGTGCAGTGTTTGCTGGCGCAGACTTGGCAACCTTGCAGGCTTATATATGATTGGCTTTGAAGCCAGGAAGTATGAAGGCGGGACAGATTGTAAACAATAACCATAGATGTGAATATGTAGACGCCCCATTGGGCGCTGGAGGGCGTAACAGTGTCACTGCCATATCGGGTTGGCTCCTCACTCTCCAAACCCAACTGGAGTCAACGCAGGATGGGCAGCTATGCTCGGTTTTTGTGCAGCCTGCGGTTGCGACAACTGGCGTACTATTGAAAACAGATCAAGTGGGATTACTATTGACTTTTCAGGCCTAACTGTTGGGATTTCATATTTTTATTTATTTTATTGTATTTATATTTTAATTATCATGCCATTCCATATGTCTGATTTTGTGAGAAAGCATAATAAAATGTGTTTTTTAGTTGGGTAAGAACCTTCCTCAGTAGAAATAAATGCACTGGGGGCAAATAGAGACCCAACCAAGATGGCGGTCCGCTGCTACGCCATCTCCAATAGGCAGCGCCAGTCCACGGGCATCTACGTATATGATGTCTGTGACAATAACTACATCACTTTTCAGCCATTTTAAAAGGAAATAAAGTGACAACCCCCCGAGCCAGCTGAGAAGGAAATCTGTTTAATGCAACATTTCTTTCAACACGTTTGAGACATTAAACTGTTTTGTGATTATTTCATTGTAAAATTATTACTTATTGTACCTTTAATGATTAAAAAAATGCAGAAATTCTATCAGTGTGCTCTCATTGTAGCATTTCCTTTCTATTTATCATAAAGCAGACAAATTTTGTAAAATTATTGTAAAGGAAATGCAATTTTATAAGAAAAATAATCAAAAAACATGATGTTTAGTTTTGGGCATAAATGAGAACATTTATGACTGACGTCAACACTTTCTGTGACCTCTGAACTAATGATTTTTATCTGAAGAATTTGAACTGAGTGTGACTCAAATCGGTGACCTTAAAAGGAGTTCTTTTTTGAGTGACCAGCTGCTGTGACTTCAGAGGTTTTTGAGGACAAATTTGTTGCACCGCAATTATTTTGCTCCACCTTGCAGCTTTAGTGCAAATTCAAAACTTGATTCATTCAATTTAAACTATGTGAACTGAACTCTAATCTAGTTCTTCAAAAGGCTGAACTTGCACGACACTGCTTCTGCTTTTCTTTAACTCTCTCTCTCTCACACACACGCATACACACACATACATGATACCTTGGCAGCATGTCTGTGCCAGCGCAGGTGCTCCGTGAAGCTGTCAAAGCTGACGTAGTAGGTTTGACTTTGGGGCCCCGCTGAGCTGAAGGCCAAACAGTGATTGTGCTTCTTCACCTCCTCCACCTGCAGTAAGGCAGACGTGAGAGTGATGTCGGAGTTTGAGACTCTGACATCTCTGACCACACGCAGAATATAAATGAAAACCACATGCCTTAAGGAATAAAAAAAGATGTGAATGTAAGGAAAGTTGACTTTAAACGTCAGCAGGAGGGACAGAAGTCAGTCACCAGTACAGTTATGAAAATATGATTGCATGACAAACACATGTGCGTGACACGACCAGCAGCAGCAGCTTTTGAGGAATTCAAAGTCATACTCTAGCATATATTCTCTGTGAATGAATAACTGATCAGTTTGGGAGCGCGCGCACACACACACAAATTCACCCTATAAAAAACACATGCAGAGTCACATGTGTGTGAAATGTTTAGAAACTGGGTGTGGTAGGGCATGGAGTGTCCTTTTTGTCGGCCATACAAGTAGATAATTCTTTTCCCACAAACCCTTTGGAGCTTATTTTGCCCACGGAGCAGTAAACAGATAAAGGTCAAAACAATAAGATGTACACATTAGGCTGGTTAGGTTTTAGAGATCAATTACACGGAACATTAAAGTGTGTCATGACTTCAGATTAGAAACGAACAAAACATCCCAGCTGAATGCATCCTGGACTTCTAAGACCTGGACAGAGCTAAGACAAACAAGGCATTCCACATCAAACACAACCTAAAGGACAAACAGTTATTTAAGGGGACATGCTTTCAGATCTTTCTACGGGAATCAAACGCTGACTCATCAGGTCATTATACAGGTAATATGAGCCGGTTATGTGATCCAGAGTATAAGATGAAACATTTCGAGGAGGGAAAACAAAAGTTGTGTTGATGCTTATCATGCGTCAGCTGTTATGCATGTTTTACATACTTTTCCTCCAATGAGAGGCAGGATGTGCATCTTCCCGATCTGGCTCTCCTTGACAGAGGAGACGATGAGGCAGGTGCCGCAGAGGATGACCTGCCGTCTGGTCCAGCGGTTAACTGGCAGCTGGAGCTTCCCTTTCCGAACGTTGTAGGTCCCAGACAGCTGCACCCTTTCGGAGCTCTCGATAGTTTGGGGCTTACCTGGAACAAAGGAACATGGATCGCTTTAGCATAAATATCTGCAAACACAGATGTTCTGAAGAACTGGAAGATCATAGCAGTTCTTGTTTATTGAGCAGAATTGACCAATCGCAAAAACTCATTCCTGCTGCTTGTTTGTAAACAGGTGACTGAAACAGAATGTTTAAACCACTGTTTGTTATCTGAAGATGTGTCTGCAGTAGAAAAACAAGATGTGGAACACAAAGTCTTGGCTTAGATATCCGTTATCTGCTTCTGAACAATTGGTGACTTACTCATCTCAATGTAGATTTCTAGATCTTGCACTGAATCACTTCAATGTGTTTCAGTTAAAACATTTAAAAGGATTTTCCATCCCTACTTTAATTTTAAAGTTAGATTTAATTGAGTTAGATAAGTGAGGAAAAAGCATTTTGTAACCAGAAAAGCCATTCTCCTAATCTAGGAGTAATCTGTTAGCTTTAGCTTAGCATAAACAATGTAAGTGAATGGTAACAGCTAGCATTTAGTGTGAAAAAGTCATGAAAATTACTCAGTAATGATCCTAATTTTTCTTGGTGACCTCAATAATCATGTCGACTGCAAATGAAGCTGTAAGCAACCGCTGTAAGGCACAAGGACGTGACGCAGCAGCCCCAAAGGTCGCCTACTTCTGTAAACACATATGTGTGAGCTGCACTGAGTTTTTACTGCCATAGTTTGGGTACGTTACATTTCTAATGCAAGATATGGTTTATGCTTGTGTAGCAATGGGTTGCAAAAACATACAGCAACGTGACGTTTCATAGAATTCCATCCAATGTGGAACGAATAAAACAACCGCTTGCGGCCCTGGGAATTCTTCCAACACCGCCCATGGAGAAAATAAATGAATATCTGGTTTGTGAGGAGCATGTCACACTAGAGGACTACAATGAAAAAAAAATAGGATCATTATTGAGTCATTTTTGTGACTTTTTCACACAAAATGCTAGCTGTTACCATTCACTTACATTGTTTATGCTAAGCTAAAGCAAACGGAATCCTGCCAGATAAGGAGAATGACTGGGCTGGTTACAAGATGCTGTTTCCCACTAACTGGAGAATATGGCAACAGATTGAACAGACTAAATTCATCAAAAGAAGAAAAAAACATAAAGAATATTTGCATTCAGCAAAAATGTCAGACTCCGATGTCCTACTTTTGCAGATGAATAGAATTATCCAGATTTGCATTCAGTTCTGGACAGCCTGCATTACCGGAAACTCATCTTCAATTACAGGTACCTTCAAAATTGTGCTCTTACGATTTCTGAAATTCCCCTTTTACAGTTTTACCCATCTGTGTGTCTTTCCTTTTCGCCTGGTTCACTCACTTCACCGCCATCCCGCCAAACCTGACAGTCAAGCTGCTTATCAGGCATTCTGTCTGCCAGGCTGTGTTATCATTCTGTCTAAATATCCAACTGCTTTCTGTCTACCTCCACCTCCGCAAAAAACTTCCCCGGGCTGGCATGCACTGTCCTCCTCCCCTCATCACTATCCCCCACACCCTTTATCTGTCCGCCTGCTTGCCTTACAGTTTCTCTCTGCTATCTATAGGACTTAGGCCTGCAGCATGTTTAACCTCATTGTTTTCTCATTCACTGCATATTTTAGACGTTTTGCTGTCCAAGCGACAGACCGTTATAGGAAATGATTTTCCTTTTGCAGTTTTACAGTAAATGGACCAATCTCTCTCTTGCATCATCTCCATCACACATACTTTCACTTTAAAAATGAAGTAAACTGGGGTATGTGAGGGTTAGTGGGGAAGGGTGAGCAAGTGTGAACTTGCATAGGTTTAAATAATTCAGGTCTCTCACATGACTACTGTTAGATTAATGCAGCGCAGTACTGTGGCACAGACCGGACCGAATAAGGATTAGAAACATTCTGATCAGATGTCTTTGAAGCTTGATAGCCTTTCTTTAAAAGTTTCAACACAAAAAAAGAGGGCATACATAACAGCACAAGTGTCTGAACTGTGCAAAGTCTATGCAGGACTCTCATTAGTTGTCAGAACATGATAAATCCACACATTATGTAACATATTCAGCCCTAAAATATCCTTAATTTCATGATAATACAATAAACTACAGTCAGTAAAGATGAAAATCTTTAGAAATTACACAACGCCTTTGAGGAGACTTTCATTTCCTAATAAAGTAGCAATGTCAGCATCCCGCAGTTAAGACTGCACAACATTTCTGGTATAATTTTGTAATTCAGCATAAACATGGCAGCAGAATCAATCATAATCTAGCAGTAAATATAAATGACTATGCAGATATCAGAATGTGTTAAATTCATCTCAATGTCTGCATTATAGAATTGTTTTGATAAAACCTGCGTTCCCTTCCTTGCTGCTGTTGATCTCCACACTCATTTAATTGCTCTTCTGAAACAAGTGAAGTGTGCAGAGAGCAAATGAAACCGCAGGTTTTTATCTCTCTTTAAAGAGACTTTATTACCACCATCCACTCTAGAAGAAAAGCAATTAAAAGGCCGAGCTTTTGTGTTAATATGGAGATGTGTGTGTACACAGAGGCAGAGGTGCAGGCTGGGAAACGCTGGTTTTAATGACCCCATCCTGAGTTGTGAGATCAGAGAGGGCTGGACAATAATTCAATAACGATATATATTGATCGACAGATGTATGGCACAATAGAAAAAAAAGGGTCAATATAAAGTTTATTTTCTTTTCTACTATAGCCCGTTGGTTAGCTTAATACTAGAGTCAATACATACTTCCAGCCAATCAAAAACACAGACCCAGGCACGCTCCATCACCAACGCTCTTAAACCCAGACAGCAAGATGTTGCAGCAAGGAGCGGTGGAGGAAATTGTCCCGTAAAACACCAAATATTCATCCATGCAGATCTGCAATCAGCTTCTCTAAATCCGAGACCATGGTCTTGAATTGGAAAAGGGTAGAATGCCTTCTCTAGGTCAGGGGTGAGGTCCTGCCCCAAGTGGAGGAGTTTAGGTATGTCAGGGTCTTGTTCACGAGTGAGGGAAAGATGGAGCGTGAGATCGATAGACGGATTGGTGCTGCGTCTGCAGTGATGCGGGCGTTGTACCGATCTGTCGTGGTGAAGAGAGAGCTGAGCTGGAAGTCGATCTATGTTCCTACCCTCACCTATGGTCACGAGCTTTGGGTAGGAAGCGAAAAGAATGAGATCACGGATACAAGCGACCGAAATGAGTTTTCTCCGCAGGGTGTCTGGGCTCTCCCTTAGAGAAAGGGTGAGAAGCTCAGTCATCCAGGAGGGGCTCGGAGTAGATCCGCTGCTCCTCCACATCGAGAGGAGCCAGTTGAGGTGGCTCGGGCATCTGGTTAGGATGCCTCCTGGACGCCTTCCTGGTGAGGTTTTCCGGGCACGTCCAACTGGGAGGAGACCCAAGAAAAGACCCATGGCACACTGGAGGGACTCGGCTAGCCAGTGAACGCCTTGGGATTCCCCCGGAGGAGCTGGCCCATGTGGCTGGAGAGAGGGAAGTCTGGGCCTCCCTCCTTGGGCTGCTGCCCCAGTGACCCAACTCTGGATAAGCGGTAGAGAACGGATGGATGGATCTGCAATAGTCACTTTATGTTTCTTATGTTTATTATTCATAATCTTTTCTTGATGCATCCTATTTTTTCCACTCGCTTTACTTGTATGTTTGCATTCCGCCGAAGCAATTTCCTAGTAATGTGAGACTCTCACTTACTTGGCAATAAAACACGATTCAGATCCTGAAAAAGGTTACAGAATGTGATATTTTGGTTTTTACAAGTGTGACAAAAAAGACTCAATGGTCAATTGAAACATTTGCAGAAAATCAATTAAAAATAAAGTCTGGTAACACAACCAACTTGTTTTATCATGTAAAGACATAAAATTTCTTTATCAATATGATTTTTTATATGCTTTTTTTCTATATCGTCCAGCCCTAGTTCAGACCATAATTCTTATTGATTCAAAATTATTAAAAAATTACCATCTTTTTAGTTTCTTTGCATATTTAGATTTATTCAAATGTTCTATTACTTTCTGAAGAGTTAAATTCTGAAATAGCTTTAATTATTTCCTCATATAGCACGCACAAACATACCTACATGGCCACAAACAAATCAAAAGACGTGGGTCATATTTGTTATTATTAAGATGAAAAAAACAAGAAAATGACAAAAGGACGTGAACTTTAGAGGGAAACATTTACCATCTTCAAGTACATACTTAGTACATTTATTTACCATTAGCAAGTTGAACTTTGTTTTGATTAAGAAAATTAGCATTTGCACTTAACTGAAAAAACAATCAAATTGTTTCATGCCAAAATGTTCTAAAATGCCATCCTAATGCATGCACATTCTCACAAACACACAACCCAACTGGGGTAATGGAACAGACTCTCCCCCGCC
>SSNS01000412.1:328090-340035 GCA_006937985.1 Aphyosemion australe | reverse complement strand
GACCAAACAACTCTTGCTTGTGTAATATTGGTACACTGTGCTGCTGTTATTAGCGTTACACAGCTAAATTGGCTGCCAAATGCCCCGCTGCAGACTCTTGTTTTCTTCTCTGTGGTGAATAGCGCCCAAAACGGCTTCATCCATCTTTTTTATTTAACCGATCAACACTCCTTTCTTCTGGTTTCTCTCAGCAATAATAAGAGCACACCCCTCGTTAATCAGAGCCGTGCTGAATTCAGTCTGACGTGAGCACACCTCCACTTCAGGACTGGACATGTCACACCGTAGGGCATCAGTGACCCACATAAGTCACAACAGAGCATGAATGGACACAGACATGCAATTGTGTTTTTGTTATTTTTATGGGTGTGTTTTGGCATGTGCTAAATGGAAAGAATATTTAACTTAGATGCTTTTTAGCTCAAATTCGGCACCGTTTACTACGGCATCAATTTATAGGTGTGGTGTAGTTGGAGAGAAATAAAAGAAATGAGATGGAAAAATGCAAACTACAAAATAAAAAGTGTTGTAGAAGAAATTTGGACACTGAATTAAAACTTAATTAGGTTAACATTTAACTCTCTATCTACTTTTTAATTCAAAACACACACAAATGCATGTGCATGCAATTTTGCCCATGCTCTCTAAATGGTGCCATTCCTTTATGTTGCCCCTTCATTGCTCTTTCTTGTCTATGAATGTGCCTGTGGTTGATTTTAGGTGATTACTGAGATTCAAAGTGACAAGCTGTGCCAGGACTTCTGCCAGGCAGTGGTCCACAAGCCTAGCTACAAGGTGGCAAAGGTTATCGTGGGTGACAGGCGACTCTGTGCCCCCAGCTTAAGAGCTCCACCTTGTTTCTTGAATTACATTTTACCTCTCTGAAAGACAAGCACCTACTGACAATGGTAAATGGCCTGTATTTTTATAGCGCCTTCTTAGGGTGCTACAACCCCCCAAGGCGCTTCACAACACAGTCATCCACCCATTCACACACACATTCACACGCTGGTGGGGATGAGTTACATTGTAGCTACAGCTGCCCTGGGGCGCACTGACAGAGGCGGGGCCTGCCGAACATTGGCGCCACTGGTCCCTCCGACCACCACTAGCAGGCAAGGCGGGTTAAGTGTCTTGCCAAAGAACACAACGACAGTGACAGACTGAGCGGGTCGCGAACCTGCGACCTTCCAATTGCAAGGCGGCCACTTAATTCCTCTGCCACCATCGCCCTATACTACTATATACTACTACATCGCCAATATACTAATAAAATATATGACATAAAACCCATCACAACAATAGTTTTTGATATTAGTGATCCTTAAGACATTTAATCTTACAAAATACCTCTAATAATTCACAAATGTTCTCACACAAGCAGATCAATGCCGTTAGAGAGGGCTGTCTCCCCCACAGGGAGCGACGATGTGCTGAAGTATGAAGCGTAACAAGCTGTACTTTGTAATAAAGTGATAAGAAGATGAAGCACATTTGCATGGGAAATAAGTGAAACGTTCCTTTTATCAAACTGACACCACATTTGCACGAGTTTACAGATGTATCATTGAGCTTTTACTTTGGACTGAGTTCATTGATATGCTGGGCTGCAATGTAAGCTGCATGGTTGGAAAAATGAAACACTTGTGTTTGAATATTTTGACAACTAGTAAGTTTGCTTTCCCCTACGCCACCTTTTCGTGGTGCAGGACTTTGAGTGTCTTAACTGTCCTACAAGCCATGTTGTCCGAGGTATTTTGCCCGATATAGTTTCCCGAGGCAAATGCGTGAACGGCAAGACAAAGATCAACTAGCACACACTCCAGCGCCCATCCCCAAATGCCGAAAGCTATCAGCACCTGCCAGCAGGGGCACTATAACTTGGTAGGAAGTATGGTGGGAGGGATAGGCCCCACCAGTAGAGGACTCACTTCAACACATTGCATTGGCTCTGGACCATAAGTTCTTGAGAGGGGTTGCTCCAGGTCAGAGGCAAAGGGTAAGGGTGGGATTTTTCTTAGTCCCTAGACTTTCTGCCTGTATGTTGGGGTTTACCCAGGGGATAAAAGGATTTCCTGCACCTTTGGGTCAGGTTATAGGTCCTGACTGTTGTTTGTGTTTACGCAGAGTTGCCACCCTTCTTGGAGTCAATAGCATGAGTGCTAGATGGTGCCCCAACAGGAGACTCCATAGTTCTTTTGGGGGGGACTTCGATGCTCACGTGGGCAGTCAGTGTGTTTATATGCAACACCAGAAAACTGAGCCATTGCCTTAGTTCGACTGAAGTCGAATTGGTTCTAATCAAGCTGAAGTACCCAAATAATGCGGTTAGAAACCCAATTCCTATGCTAAGCTAAGTCAAGCTGTGACCAGCTGGGCACTCCCCTTCCAGAAGTGGCGAGATCGCAGAAGCAATCGTCTGATAATGTCATTGCTACACGCGTAAAACCATCAAAACACCATCAATNAAAGAGCAATACATGTTGGGAAGGCTGTTTTGTGCCAGAGGAAAAGGCTAGCATCCCAGAGCACTGATTATCTGTATCTGATTGAATACCATCCACTAGTTTGTATTAGAGCAGAGAGAGAGGGGTGTGTGTGTGTGTGTGTGTGTGTGTAAAGCACTATGACCCAATGTTAGATGACGGAGAGATCCAGTGGTGAGACTAAAAAAGGCACGGCAACAAGCATACGACAACATCCACATAGGTGACACACAAAGTGGTATTGTTCTCGACTTCAGCTCTTTGACACAACTTTCCTAGGGGAACCCGAGTGCTCATGCAACTCCGCTGTGTGTTTCTGTCAAAATCTCTATTTTCAGCCAAGCTATTCATCTCTTTCTCATTATTGACCTCATTTTCTGTCATGCTGGGTCAAATGCGGATGAGCCTATTTAGGTTTGGCAATGCTAAATAGATGCTATCTCCCTTGACCAGCAGGGGAGCTGTGCATCCCTCACTCAGGAGTTACAAACTAGTCATTCCCCCTCCTATCTTTTGAACACCAGTCATCATTCTGGAGAGTAAAAAAATGAGTCAAAGTAAAATGATTGTGGCAGGGATTCATAAAATTCTGCCCCCTTTCATCATCAGGGAGACACAGACGCATGCACGGCTGTGCTTCATGCATATCCACACAGAAGATTCCTCCAGAGCAGCCATGTTTAAATGAAAAGATGAAGGGAAAAAAACTACAAATGTCATGCTGTATCAAGACTTTGTATGCACTGACCCTAAATCTGTAGCCTGCAGCATGAATTTTTTGTTACATACAAGCAACTCTTCCTCTAACACACACTTCATGCTGCACATGCAGCTAAATCGGGCAACAGATTCACACAGTTTGCTTAGTAAATGTCAGACTTCTTCAACAAATAATCTTTACAGAGAGATGCTGTGACAGGTGTGTGAGTGACAGACACACACACACGCACACACATGAGCGAGCACACACACACAAGCGGTGCACAGTATCTTGCCTGTGGTGTTTAATCTGGGACCATGATAAGCATGCAGCAGATGGTGACCACGGAGAGTCGGAGTAAGAGAGGCCAGGCACATTAAAAGCTTCCCTGGAGACAAATCTATCCTTCTGGGCTCGTTTGGCCTAGCCTGGTAGAGCCCTGGCTAACTTCTTTGGTCCCTGTTTGCGGACGTCCCAACGCAACGCAACCTCAACCAAAGACATTTGACAAACACTCTTGACCCATAATGCCTTTCTTTTCTTTTTTTTTTATTTCTTCCAGCCTCATCACAATCTTGAAATTGTGTAATACACTAAATAGCAACAAAAAACACAATTAAATACTAACTCAAAATATAAACTATGTGAGCCATATTGGGATTAACAAACCAAACTATTAATCTTAGCTGGTCATTATTTGGTCTGCTGAAAACAGTTGACCAACCTAGCCTAGAATCTAGACCGACAAGCAAAGCAAAATAATTTCACTTCGCATGTTGGTCTAGCCGGCCGAAATGGGTTTTCTCCACAGGGTGGCTGGGCTCCTCCTTAGAGATAGGGTGAGAAGCTCGGTCATCCAGGAGGGACTCGGAGTAGATCCGCTGCTCCTCCACATCAAGAGGAGCCAGTTGAGGTGGCTCGGGCATCTGGTTAGGATGCCTCGTGGACACCTCCCTGGTGAGGTTTTCCGAGCACGTCCAACCAGGAGGAGACCTAAAGGAAGACCCAGGACACGCTGGAGGGGCTATGTTACTCGGCTAGCCAGGGAACGCCTTGGGATTACCCCGAAAGAGCTGGCCCAAGTGGCTGGAGAGAGGGATGTCTGGGCCTCTCTGCTTAGGCTGCTGTCCCTGTGACCCAATTCCGGATAAGCAGACAAAAATAAAGGGATGGATGTCGGTCTAGCCATGTTCCACTGGAAGCCCAGATCAGTTAGGAGGGCAGGATGTTAGTGCGACTGAGCGAAACTATGGCAACGGCTCATTTGAAACAGCTTTAGCATCAACTCTGGACTATTTAGACTTGGGCTTTTCTTGTCAAGAGCAGATAGAGGTACTTAAAGCAGCATTCCGCAACTTTGCAGTTATATGGTCTCTGTCGCCCTGTTGCCGTAAAACGACACCCAGTCAGTAGTAAAAGTTGCGGAATGTTGCTTTAAGTTTATTGAAAAACAATGTATTTTCGTCTTCTTCCATGATGTAATGGCGGTCTGCCCCGTTGACTGACATCCGTAGCGGTCCAATAACAGCGCTCTATTGGTTTGGTGGGCCAATCACAGCGCTCTATCAGTCAGGTGAACGGGATGTTACTGCCATAGAAATCATATATATTGCTAGATGCCTTAACTGGGAGTCGACAGCGTCCCTACACGGCGGCCATCTTACTTCGGACAGCTTACGTTCCGTTCTCAATGGTAGCAGATGGAAGGTGAGTGAACAGCTTAAACAAAAACACTCTTAACTCGATTAAATATTAACGGATTTACAAGCGTTTTCATTATTTCAAGCCTTATGAAACATAGGCTTGATATGACATACTTGCACATTTTTTAATTAACGGGCCAAATTCGTCATATTTCACAGCCACATCTCTGGCGTTTATAACAAATCAAACCATTTGAAAATTGGTTGAGAATTGAGCAAGTTAGAGTTATTTAAATAGTACATTCACCAATGTTACAAAAGGGGGCAGCTGTCCCAAGTAAGATGGCCGCCGCGTAGGGACGTTCGTCCAATTGACGAACAGCACGGTAAGGTATCTAGTAATATATATGATATCTATGGTTACTGCGACTGAAACTAAGATAGAGACAGATCATTTCAGATGACTTTGGCATCAAATTTGAACTATCTAGTGAATTTAGACAATTTTCGTCTTCTTCCGCGATGGACCGCCCCATTGACTGACATCCGTAGCGGTGAGTATGTCATGCTGTTTGTTGTCCAACAGCATGCAGAGACAGTTTGAAAGACAACCGCAGATCCCGCCCCACGACTGAGAGCCTTAATGTTTATATTTTCACATATATATAGGCACACATAGGCTATGACTGACCAGCTATTTTGTTGGATTTAGCTTACAAGAGTAGATGCATGCAGGTAGCCTACCAGTTGGTATAATTCTGGTTTAACTAGTCTCCAGCTTCCAGCTCAAACTGAATTTCCCCCCCCAAAATAAAAAAGTTCAACCAAAAGTATCAGAGCAGACCACGCTTGCCCCACTTGTGCTTCTTCACAAATAGCCTAAAATCTTTCCTTTGTGTAGCTTGGAGGCTGAAAGTGAGCGAGAGATTGAGCACAAAAGCTCAAACATGAATATCAACAATAAAGTCACTTTAGGATTTCTATTCACATAGAAATAATCCAACACATGGACAAGTTCTTTTTTAAATTGACCCCTTGAAGTTAGCCTCGGGTGCATTTCCTGTGGTTGAATCATACCTTTGTAGCTGCTGAAGGCGCTGGTCTGCAGGCAGGAAGTTGTGTTTAAGGTTGAGGTGAGTGAGGTCGTGGCTGTAGAAGAGGTTGGGCGGAAGATGTTCCAGACTGCAGCAGGACAGATCCACTGAGTGGATCCTCTGGGACACCATCTAAGAGAGAAACGTAAACTGAATTACCTCAACCACACCATCATTTTCAGGTTTTATTGTGCACATTTGCTGTCTAGTCCTGAGGGGGCGAATGCTATTGGGTGTCAATGTTAGGATTAGAGAGGCAAAACAAGTCGAGAGAGAAAGCACAAGAAGACTGCCTAACATCCTACGTTTCAACATTGTGTAATCCAGGTAAACTCAGAGGCTTAAAGGCTGTGATCATTTGTGATTTGCATGTAAAATTACAACGCCTTGTTTTAAAGGAGGAACTGTGTGAACTTGAGCCTTTCTGAGCGAGGTTAGCCCGAGGCTCAGCAGTCATCGTTGCAGCACGTGCTGCTTCTACCCAGGCTTCTATTCTGAGTGGCCCTCTGGGTGCCGGTGACATGCATGTCCCGGTTAATATTTAGAAAAGAGGTTTTCTGGCTATGCCCTACTTGAGCTCAAATGAGAGACGTGAGTGGTGTTTATGTTTGTGGGAGCACCAGGAGACACTTGGTCTATACATCAATAAAAGAACAGTGGCAGCATCAAACTGAGATAAGTTACCTTTTGAACCCCTTTAAGAATTGCTGATCTAATTTTTTAAATGACAGTTTGGGACAAAAACAATATCGAATAAACTCTTGTTTGTTTGATTTTGTCTCCTTCAGGCCAAATCAGAACATGATCATATATCCCAGCTGGTTTGAGGTGCCCCGTGTGTTTTTCCATTTCACTGTTAGCATTGTTAGCTCGTTAGCTTCTAGCTACTTGTTTTTTTTACTGTTTTACTTTCTTTTGCTTCTGGGCCACTCCTGCTACTGGCTTCCATTATGTCCACAACGCTGCTGCTCTTTGTCGGTTGGTGTCAAATTACAAATGCCAGTGCAGTGTTTGCTGGCGCAGACTTGGCAACCTTGCAGGCTTATATATGATTGGCTTTGAAGCCAGGAAGTATGAAGGCGGGACAGATTGTAAACAATAACCATAAATGTGAATATGTAGACGCCCCATTGGTCGCTGGAGGGCGTAACAGTGTCACTGCCATAGCGGGTTGGCTCCTCACTCTCCAAACCCAACTGGAGTCAACGCAGGATGGGCAGCTATGCTCTGTTTTTGTGCAGCCTGCGGTTGCGACAACTGGTGTACTATTGAAAACAGATCAAGTGGGATTACTATTGACTTTTCAGGCCTAACTGTTGGGATTTCATATTTTTATTTATTTTATTGTACTTATATTTTAATTATCATGCCATTCCATGTCTGATTTTGTGAAAAAGCATAATAAAATGTGTTTTTTAGTTGGGTAAGCACCTTCCTCAGTAGAAATAAACGCACTGGGGGCAAATAGAGACCCATCCAAGATGGCGGTCCGCTGCTACGCCATCTCCAATAGGCAGCGCCAGTCCACGGGCATCTACGTTTTTGATGTCTGTGACAATAACTACATCACTTTTCAGCCATTTTAAAAGGAAATAAAGTGACAACCCCCCGAGCCAGCTGAGAAGGAAATCTGTTTAATGCAACATTTCTTTCAACACGTTTGAGACATTAAACTGTTTTGTGATTATTTCATTGTAAAATTATTACTTATTGTACCTTTAATGATTAAAAAAATGCAGAAATTCTATCAGTGTGCTCTCATTGTAGCATTTCCTTTCTATTTATCATAAAGCAGACAAATTTTGTAAAATTACTGTAAAGGAAATGCAATTTTATAAGAAAAATAATCAAAAAACATGATGTTTAGTTTTGGGCATAAATGAGAACATTTATGACTGACGTCAACACTTTCTGTGACCTCTGAACTAATGATTTTTATCTGAAGAATTTGAACTGAGTGTGACTCAAATCGGTGACCTTAAAAGGAGTTCTTTTTTGAGTGACCAGCTGCTGTGACTTCAGAGGTTTTTGAGGACAAATTTGTTGCACCGCAATTATTTTGCTCCAGCTTGCAGCTTTAGTGCAAATTCAAAACTTGATTCATTCAATTTAAACTATGTGATCTGAACTCTGATCTAGTTCTTCAAAAGGCTGAACTTGCACAACACTGCTTCTGCTTTTCTTGAACTCTCTGTCACACACACGCATACACACACATACATGATACCTTGGCAGCATGTCTGTGCCAGCGCAGGTGCTCCGTGAAGCTGTCAAAGCTGACGTAGTAGGTTTGACTTTGGGGCCCCGCTGAGCTGAAGGCCAAACAGTGATTGTGCTTCTTCACCTCCTCCACCTGCAGTAAGGCAGACGCGAGAGTGATGTCGGAGTTTGAGACTCTGACATCTCTGACCACACGCAGAATATAAATGAAAACCACATGCCTTAAGGAATAAAAAAAGATGTGAATGTAAAGAAAGTTGACTTTAAACGTCAGTAGGAGGGACAGAAGTCAGTCACCAGTACAGTTATGAAAATATGATTGCATGACAAACACATGTGCGTGACACGACCGGCAGCAACAGCTTTAGAGAAATTCAAAGTCATACTCTAGCATATATTCTCTGTGAATGAATAACTGATCAGTTAGGGAGCGCGCGCGCACACACACACACACACACACACACACACACACACACACACACACACACACACACACACACACACACACACACACACACACACAAATTCACCCTATAAAAAACACATGCAGAGTCACATGTGTGTGAAATGTTTAGAAACTGGGTGTGGTAGGGCATGGAGTGTCCTTTGTGTCGGCCATACAAGTAGATAATTCTTTTCCCACAAACCCTTTGGAGCTTATTTTGCCCACGGAGCAGTAAACAGATAAAGGTCAAAACAATAAGATGTAGACATTAGGCTGGTTAGGTTTTAGAGATCAATTACACGGAACATTAAAGTGTGTCATGACTTCAGATTAGAAACGAACAAAACATCCCAGCTGAATGCATCCTGGACTTCTAAGACCTGGACAGAGCTAAGACAAACAAGGCATTCCACATCAAACACAACCTAAAGGACAAACAGTTATTTAAGGGGACATGCTTTCAGATCTTTCTACGGGAATCAAACGCTGACTCATCAGGTCATTATACAGGTAATATGAGCCGGTTATGTGATCCAGAGTATAAGATGAAACATTTCGAGGAGGGAAAACAAAAGTTGTGTTGATGCTTATCATGCGTCAGCTGTTATGCATGTTTTACATACTTTTCCTCCAATGAGAGGCAGGATGTGCATCTTCCCGATCTGGCTCTCCTTGACAGAGGAGACGATGAGGCAGGTGCCGCAGAGGATGACCTGCCGTCTGGTCCAGCGGTTAACTGGCAGCTGGAGCTTCCCTTTCCGAACGTTGTAGGTCCCAGACAGCTGCACCCTTTCGGAGCTCTCGATAGTTTGGGGCTTACCTGGAACAAAGGAACATGGATCGCTTTAGCATAAATATCTGCAAACACAGATGTTCTGAAGAACTGGAAGATCATAGCAGTTCTTGTTTATTGAGCAGAATTGACCAATCGCAAAAACTCATTCCTGCTGCTTGTTTGTAAACAGGTGACTGAAACAGAATGTTTAAACCACTGTTTGTTATCTGAAGATGTGTCTGCAGTAGAAAAACAAGATGTGGAACACAAAGTCTTGGCTTAGATATCCGTTATCTGCTTCTGAACAATTGGTGACTTACTCATCTCAATGTAGATTTCTAGATCTTGCACTGAATCACTTCAATGTGTTTCAGTTAAAACATTTAAAAGGATTTTCCATCCCTACTTTAATTTTAAAGTTAGATTTAATTGAGTTAGATAAGTGAGGAAAAAGCATTTTGTAACCAGAAAAGCCATTCTCCTAATCTAGGAGTAATCTGTTAGCTTTAGCTTAGCATAAACAATGTAAGTGAATGGTAACAGCTAGCATTTAGTGTGAAAAAGTCATGAAAATTACTCAGTAATGATCCTAATTTTTCTTGGTGACCTCAATAATCATGTCGACTGCAAATGAAGCTGTAAGCAACCGCTGTAAGGCACAAGGACGTGACGCAGCAGCCCCAAAGGTCGCCTACTTCTGTAAACACATATGTGTGAGCTGCACTGAGTTTTTACTGCCATAGTTTGGGTACGTTACATTTCTAATGCAAGATATGGTTTATGCTTGTGTAGCAATGGGTTGCAAAAACATACAGCAACGTGACGTTTCATAGAATTCCATCCAATGTGGAACGAATAAAACAACCGCTTGCGGCCCTGGGAATTCTTCCAACACCGCCCATGGAGAAAATAAATGAATATCTGGTTTGTGAGGAGCATGTCACACTAGAGGACTACAATGAAAAAAAAATAGGATCATTATTGAGTCATTTTTGTGACTTTTTCACACAAAATGCTAGCTGTTACCATTCACTTACATTGTTTATGCTAAGCTAAAGCAAACGGAATCCTGCCAGATAAGGAGAATGACTGGGCTGGTTACAAGATGCTGTTTCCCACTAACTGGAGAATATGGCAACAGATTGAACAGACTAAATTCATCAAAAGAAGAAAAAAACATAAAGAATATTTGCATTCAGCAAAAATGTCAGACTCCGATGTCCTACTTTTGCAGATGAATAGAATTATCCAGATTTGCATTCAGTTCTGGACAGCCTGCATTACCGGAAACTCATCTTCAATTACAGGTACCTTCAAAATTGTGCTCTTACGATTTCTGAAATTCCCCTTTTACAGTTTTACCCATCTGTGTGTCTTTCCTTTTCGCCTGGTTCACTCACTTCACCGCCATCCCGCCAAACCTGACAGTCAAGCTGCTTATCAGGCATTCTGTCTGCCAGGCTGTGTTATCATTCTGTCTAAATATCCAACTGCTTTCTGTCTACCTCCACCTCCGCAAAAAACTTCCCCGGGCTGGCATGCACTGTCCTCCTCCCCTCATCACTATCCCCCACACCCTTTATCTGTCCGCCTGCTTGCCTTACAGTTTCTCTCTGCTATCTATAGGACTTAGGCCTGCAGCATGTTTAACCTCATTGTTTTCTCATTCACTGCATATTTTAGACGTTTTGCTGTCCAAGCGACAGACCGTTATAGGAAATGATTTTCCTTTTGCAGTTTTACAGTAAATGGACCAATCTCTCTCTTGCATCATCTCCATCACACATACTTTCACTTTAAAAATGAAGTAAACTGGGGTATGTGAGGGTTAGTGGGGAAGGGTGAGCAAGTGTGAACTTGCATAGGTTTAAATAATTCAGGTCTCTCACATGACTACTGTTAGATTAATGCAGCGCAGTACTGTGGCACAGACCGGACCGAATAAGGATTAGAAACATTCTGATCAGATGTCTTTGAAGCTTGATAGCCTTTCTTTAAAAGTTTCAACACAAAAAAAGAGGGCATACATAACAGCACAAGTGTCTGAACTGTGCAAAGTCTATGCAGGACTCTCATTAGTTGTCAGAACATGATAAATCCACACATTATGTAACATATTCAGCCCTAAAATATCCTTAATTTCATGATAATACAATAAACTACAGTCAGTAAAGATGAAAATCTTTAGAAATTACACAACGCCTTTGAGGAGACTTTCATTTCCTAATAAAGTAGCAATGTCAGCATCCCGCAGTTAAGACTGCACAACATTTCTGGTATAATTTTGTAATTCAGCATAAACATGGCAGCAGAATCAATCATAATCTAGCAGTAAATATAAATGACTATGCAGATATCAGAATGTGTTAAATTCATCTCAATGTCTGCATTATAGAAATAAAGAACACATTGTTTTGATAAAACCTGCGTTCCCTTCCTTGCTGCTGTTGATCTCCACACTCATTTAATTGCTCTTCTGAAACAAGTGAAGTGTGCAGAGAGCAAATGAAACCGCAGGTTTTTATCTCTCTTTAAAGAGACTTTATTACCACCATCCACTCTAGAAGAAAAGCAATTAAAAG
>SSNS01000412.1:301264-323764 GCA_006937985.1 Aphyosemion australe | reverse complement strand
CTACTATATACTACTACATCGCCAATATACTAATAAAATATATGACTTAAAACCCATCACAACAATAGTTTTTGATATTAGTGATCCTTAATCAGTAGACATTTAATCTTACAAAATACCTCTAATAATTCACAAATGTTCTCACACAAGCAGATCAATGCCGTTAGAGAGGGCTGTCTCCCCCACAGGGAGCGACGATGTGCTGAAGTAGGAAGCGTAACAAGCTGTACTTTGTAATAAAGTGATAAGAAGATGAAGCACATTTGCATGGGAAATAAGTGAAACGTTCCTTTTATCAAACTGACACCACATTTGCACGAGTTTACAGATGTATCACTGAGCTTTTACTTTGGACTGAGTTCATTAATATGCTGGGCTGCAATGTAAGCTGCATGGTTGGAAAAATGAAACACTTGTGTTTGAATATTTTGACAACTAATAAGTTTGCTTTCCCCTACGCCACCTTTTCGTGGTGCAGGACTTTGAGTGTCTTAACTGTCCTACAAGCCATGTTGTCCGAGGTATTTTGCCCGATATAGTTTCCCGAGGCAAATGCGTGAACGGCAAGACAAAGATCAACTAGCACACACTCCAGCGCCCATCCCCAAATGCCGAAAGCTATCAGCACCTGCCAGCAGGGGCACTATAACTTGGTAGGAAGTATGGTGGGAGGGATAGGCCCCACCAGTAGAGGACTCACTTCAACACATTGCATTGGCTCTGGACCATAAGTTCTTGAGAGGGGTTGCTCCAGGTCAGAGGCAAAGGGTAAGGGTGGGATTTTTCTTAGTCCCTAGACTTTCTGCCTGTATGTTGGGGTTTACCCAGGGGATAAAAGGATTTCCTGCACCTTTGGGTCAGGTTATAGGTCCTGACTGTTGTTTGTGTTTACGCAGAGTTGCCACCCTTCTTGGAGTCAATAGCATGAGTGCTAGATGGTGCCCCAACAGGAGACTCCATAGTTCTTTTGGGGGGGACTTCGATGCTCACGTGGGCAGTCAGTGTGTTTATATGCAACACCAGAAAACTGAGCCATTGCCTTAGTTCGACTGAAGTCGAATTGGTTCTAATCAAGCTGAAGTACCCAAATAATGCGGTTAGAAACCCAATTCCTATGCTAAGCTAAGTCAAGCTGTGACCAGCTGGGCACTCCCCTTCCAGAAGTGGCGAGATCGCAGAAGCAATCGTCTGATAATGTCATTGCTACACGCGTAAAACCATCAAAACACCATCAATCAAAAATCATCTGGGGCGCACTGACAGAGGCGAGGCTGCCGAGCACTGGCGCCACCGATACCTCCGACCACAACCCGGAAGGCAAGGCGGGTTAAGTCTTGCCCAAGGAAACAACGACAGCAACAGACTGAGTGGGACACGAACCTGCGACCTTCCGGTTGCAAGGCGGCCACTTAACTCCTCTGCCACCATCGCCCCATATTCCTAACAAACACTAGGGGGTGCTAAAAACAAGCCAAAACTGCCAAGTGTTCCTTTAAATAGCAAAATTAATGTATGAAATAGACTCATTACATGCAAAGCAGATATTTTAAGCCTTTATTTGTTATAATTGTGATGATCATGGTTTACAGCTGATGAAAACCCCAAATTCTAAATCTCAGACAAGAATATTGTCATATTGACATAGAATATTGTGAAAAGGTTCAATATTCTAGACTCAACGTGTCACACTCTAATCAGCTAATGAATCCAAAACACCTGCAAAGGGTTCCTGAGCCTTTAGATGGTCTCTCAGTCTAAGTTAAAATACTGAAATAAATGGACCTTTCACCAAATTCTAATGTTTGGAGTCTAGTTATTCATGATCAGGTTTCTGATTCCTTTTATTTTTTATGAAAAATGCAAAGAGGAATGGTCATAATCCCTTAAGGAACAGCTGAGCGACACTCAGCACTCCTCATGCTGCTCTCTACTGTGAGGCGCTGATCTGAGCTCAGCTTAAACAACACAAACAGGATGATACTCCAACCCCCCTCCAACATTCAAGAGAAGGGGCCAGGAAAACTTCTGTTTTTCTTGTGCACGTTCCGATTTTCCAAGACAGAGAATGAAGTGGACCGTTAATGGTTTGATGGACATTTAAATTCTGATGACTCATTTCTTTTAATCATGCCACTATGAAGGATGCATCCGCACAGAGGCATGCACACATATACAGAATCACTAAACAAAACATCCTCTCTCAGTACAGTGGAAAAAAAAATCCTGAATCAAAATGAGGTCACAGCCTGTAGTATCTTCCATATCACGCCATTATTACCCTCTGCCCCGAGGGACAAATAACTACGCAGCCCTCTGCTATAAAGACATTGTACAGTATTATTTTTCAGGTCATGACATTACCACCAACAACCATTAGAGGCAGTAGAGGGAGCATAATGACTGATGATCAGCGTTTTAAAGGCAAGAAATCTGAAATATCTCATTTTTATTCCTTTGTTTTTTAAAATGTGCCCTTTTTGCACACTTACTTGCACTTTTTAGTGTTTTGTTCTAAACAGAAATTAATATAACACAGAAAATAACATTTATATCTGACCAGGATGAAAATCTCTTATTAGCTGAGGCAGAAAAAGATGCACATATTCACGTTCATAAGTCATCTAAGCTTGGGAAACAACGTAATAGCAGTACTGGTTGGTGAATTGTGTGCAACTATGAATTCTAAATAATGCTAATGAGCTGTTTAAAGAAAAACAACATTTTTCATCACATTACACCCTGCAAGCATGATTCTTCATATGTAAAACAACCCACTATTCAATATGAACCCCGATACAGCAGGCAAAGGTAAAAACTGTGATATTAGTGTGATAAAATCACAGATTCTGGCTTCAATGTGTGAAAGGAGAGAAATTTCCCCAGCGGTTCCCTGTCCACTGGACGTACGTAGACTAGTGTCCCCCAACTCTCCTGCCTTCTCTTCCCATCGCCTCTCCTCCTGCTGTTATGTAATGAGTGTGTGTTATGAAACCTTGCACTGGAACACACAAGCCCACTGATCAGCTAGCTCACAAAAGCTCTGGGGATTGTTTATAGTGCTTCATGAGTCTGAGAATGCAAACGCTGTACGCAATTGGCTCAATAAATGTGTTACAAATTAATTGAATGGGAGAAAGTGAAAGCAATCGTAATGCTGAGAAAGTACAGAGTGGTCCCAAATGAATTACTTAGAATATGGATAATAAATTTAAAAGTAGGGAAGAGAAAAAAAAAGAGTCCCTAATGACATGGTTACAGTCGATTCCTATGCTGGCTGGTTTATAAAAATAATGATCTAGCGTTCTGTGGGAAAATTAAGGATGGGTGTATGATATCTTGTATAATCGGAAACAGGAATAATTAGCCGTGGGCTTATTCTGTCACCTCAGGCAAATACAGTAAGCTAACCTCGGTCAGCGTTACTCCAGAGACTTAAAGCAGAACAAAACCAACAAAAATCTATCCAGCCTTATCTCCCTGTTGTATTAAAATAAAACTTTTTCACAATTTAACAAAAGGTGCATGTTTTCATGTGATCTCGCTACAGAAATGTTAATAAAAAAAACATCATTCCAGGTTAATTCACATACATCCCAGCTATCTACACTGCAAAAAGCTACACTGACACAAGAGCTAACTTGTATTTAAAAACATCAAGTACACCCACTCAAGTAGCTACACGTATTTACACAGATTGTAACGGATCATGTTCTGCGGTCTAGAGGAGGTTTGGTTTTACGCCCCGGGTAACAGACGAGTGTGCCATTTTAATATGAGCTATGGGAAAATCTCATAAATCAACAAAATCACATAACTGATCAGTGGTGGCCAAAATAAAAAGAAAATAAAGTAAATGATGTGATTCATGTTGTAAAACATGGGGATTATCTTTAAAAAGAAATGAACCCAGTCTTTTATGGGCAGATTCCCTCAAATAAAGGTAAATCATTTTTTTCTTTTTCTTTTTTACAAATGAAAGTATAACCAGGCACTGCTTCAGTACGACATAAGTTCATATTAATAATGTGTACTTTAAAATAGATTAGCATTCTTAAAACCAGCAAATACGTCTAACAATAGTTTGTTTAGTTTTATAAATTGTAGCTGAGCAGGTCTCGCTTACCCCAATGGCAGATTTGATCATATTTAAGAATATTTAGAATTTATTTTTCTTTTTGGATTGAAAATAAGATAAAATGTCTAAAGCTCTCTCTCTCTCTCTCTCTCTCTCTCTCTCTCTCTCTCTCTCTCTCTCTCTCTCTCTCTCTCTCTCTCTCATTGTGAGGACTGCCATTGACCTCCATCCACTTTAGTAACCCTATAAGCTGTCTAGCCTTCACTAAAACTTAATTCACACCACCTCTCTGAAACTAATGAAAAGGTTTTAGTAGCTTCAGCTGTGATTCAGGCTCTGCATTTTCTCCTCCCTGCTTATTTTCTTCAGCTCAGATTTATAGTCTAATTGGTTTTGTGCTTTCTTCCTTCATATCTCCTCCTAACTTGTTAAAGTTCACGTCTCTTCTGAATATGTTGGTATAACTCAATTCTCTTTAGTTACATCCAGAAAAAAGATAATCACGAAGAAAGGCAGCACATAATTCATGGAATTTAACTGCTTCTCTGCTTTCACGTGTTCTCTTTGAGCTAGCCCTGCCCACCCAGCCCCTGGCCCCGCCCACATGCCAATGGGCTCTGCAGAGTGTCCTCAGCACAGCCTGTGCCGTCATGATCAAGGATATGCTGCTGACAGCTACGGGTCACTGCAGTCCAGGCACAGAGTGGCACACACTCATGAATGATGCAGCGCAAGCCTTTATTTTAACGGCCCTCTCACTAACACACACGGACACATAAACAGGTCCAACAAACTGACAGGCATTCACAATGACAGATAAGATTATGATGTAGAGAACTGATTAATTGGAGGAAAATCCAAAAGACAATAAACCACATAAACTGATTTTGAAAATATCTGCCTGGAGGAGAGTTTAGACAGAGTGGATAATTTACTGCACTGTTCCTTTAAGATAAAATAAATAAGGAATTTTTGTGGTTCTAGAAGCTTTGCCGCAAAAAATTAATTAAAATTACCACTGATTTAGTTTATTAATAAAGTAAATGATCGATTTGATGACATTAAGTCAGGTTTGAAAAGCGCTGACAGTCATTTTTCATAAAATTCAAAACAAATGATTTGCTACATCTGGGGAAATAGTGACTGATGACCTGAAATAAACGATTATGATTAAGACTTTTTTTTCTTGAGTTTATGTAAGAGGTTCCTCACACTCACATATTATCTTTCCACTCAGGACACTGGTTGCTCATCAGCAGCATCACTGTGACACTTCAGCCTCCGCATTCTGTCACTCAGAAGTTGCTAATAGCCCGAATGCTGCAGCAGCAGCAGCAGCCTGGCTACAAGATGATTTCTTCAGTACACTGCTTTAATAGAACGCAGCGCCTTATTATATAGGAAGCTTAAAGTGTTGTCTTATTTAATGCTGGACAATATCCTCATTAAAGACAATAGGGTTAAGGCCACCTAGCGTTAAGCGCCCCCTGGGAGGTGCATCATGGGAGGCTGTAACATGAGAGCAGAGGTGACATAAGAGCAGCGATAAGAAGCAGGCTGACAACACCTCTCTTTGATACCGAGGCTAAAGAGGTGACATGAGATTGCTAATTGGTGAGGTGGTGAAGATTTGATGATTATTGATTACTGACAACTAGGGCTGGGTGCATTTCATCGATGTGGCGATGCATCGCAAAGCTTCACATGAGGATTCATAATCGATTAATGAACGCCGATGCTTAAAAAATAAATAACGTGAAAGCTGTGTTGCAAAGCCGGTACTAAAAGAGCCTTATCAAATGTAAGTTATTTGTTTTTGTGGAAGGAACATGCTTTTTACTGGCGCACAATGTGGTAATCTAGGTGCTGTGGAGGAAAATAGAGGAACCAGGAGAAACGGTCCTGTGTTTGGGATCAAACGCGCAGCTACGGGCAGATTGGCTAATGCTAAGCTAGCGGATAGCAGACTCACGCCGTGGGTTCCAAAGAACACAATGATCTTGGAACTAAGAATGACTAAACTCTACAAGCGGACTGCGGAAGAAAAGTCCCACCATCCTGTTTATTCTTAGCTGTCTGCAGCGCAGAGCAGAGCCACAGCAGCTATCGGGACTCACGTTGTTGTTGTTGCTACGAGATTGCGCAACACACCGCTCCAGGTCTATGGCAAGCCACTGTAGTATTTAATTCACAAACACTTCTATCTGTGAACGTAATTTAAACTGGATTAATGCCAACCCGTACATTATAGACATGCCACCATTACATTGTTACCAGTAGAAATGAAATGTTATTCAATATCTCAAAAGCTGTAAGGCAGTTGAGGTGATAACATGTTGTTTTGCATGTTATTGAACTGTTTTCTAATAATGTTCTGTTGTTAAATAAAGTAAAGGAAGGAGAGAAAAAATGTTTCCCTAGCAGGTTTTAAATGTTTAAAGCTTTCCCTGATCGAAGTTAAGTTGGTCAAAGTGCAAATATTTACACAAGTCATACAGTCATAAAATAAGATTTTGTCTTTGAAAAATAGTTAAATGTAAAAAAAAAAAGTATTTAGTTACTGAGAGTAGTTTTAGAGGAACTGAGTTAATTGATAGGTTATTTATTTACAAATGTAGACAAAGAAGAAGACAATTATCTCGTATGAGAAAAAAGCATTAAAAATGTCAATAATCGAAGAATCGTGGCACCAGTAATCGAATCGAACCAACAACCATTAGAATCGAAGCATCGAAGCATCGAAGCTCCCATAATCGAAATCGAATCGAATCGTGAAGTACCCTTTTTGGAACACCCCTACTGACAACTGCTTTGAAGACCTACTCCGATCATCTTTTTAGCTGTTTTAAATAGTTCTCAGTGGTCTTTAAACTATGATTATGCCGTTTTAGCCAAAATCACAAAACCTGTGCCGTTTTCTAGTACTTAGTTTCTACATAGTGGCAGTAGCTCATTAAAAATTCGCCTCTGGGTTGTGGGCGGAACCACAGACATATACACGTAGACGTCTCGTACACTGGCGCTGCCAATTGGAGCTGCCGTAGTGGCCAGCCGCCATTGGGTCTCCGTTTGTCATTCATTTCTACTGAGAAAGGTGCTTACCCAGCTAAAAAACACATTTTATCAAGTTTTTTCACAAAATCAGACACATGGTATGGCATGATAATTAAAATATAAATATAATTAAACAAAATAAATTAAAATATAAAATCCCATCAGGTAGGAAAAGTCTCAGAAAGGTCCCACGTGATGTGCTTTCAATAGTACGCCGGTTGTTGCAACCATAAGCTGTAAAAAAAATGGGCATAGTTGCTGACTCGAGTTGGGTTTGGAGAGTGAGGAGACCCATCCAATATGGCGGCAACACAGTTACGCTCTCCAGCGCCCAATGCGGCATCTACATATTCATGTCTATGGGCAGACCCCCCCCCTTTTCCCGGCTGTTGAGAGCTTTCTGTTTATGCTAGCTTTCTGTGCTAGCATGCAGCACTGGCAGCTAACATTACATCAGCTTCATAAATAGCTGATGTAATGCTAGCAAACAGGCGATGGTTGAATTTGCTCCTGACAGAAAAAAATAAACATGCCGGTAACGATACATGCTGTCCACTTGATGGTGTCTTAGGGCCGGAATATACTTGCTGTTTAATGACGCTTACGCGTGTTTAAAATGGCTGCCACACGTAGCTTGCATTGATTTGAAGCATCGTTTGTGCACGTCCCCTGAAATTAACACGACACGCCTGAACGCTGTAATATAGGAGTAACCAGTAGGTGGAGATGACAAAACGAGCGAGGCACACTCACCATGGTGACCCCATCTCTGGTTTAGAGGTCTTTCACACCATCTACGATACCACTGCTGTCTTTTTTCTGCCGTAATCTCAAAATTAACCAGTTAATGATTTCTTTTATTGATGCCATGTTTGTTTTGGTTTCCCCGGCTCTCTATCAGGTCTGAGTACTCTCATTTGCCCCCTAGTGGAACAGTCCAGTACTACATGCAGTGCAGCGCTGCGTAGCAGCAAGTATATGAACATATACTGAACCTGCTGCTTGCGCCAACGCAAGGTTAGTCAACAAGTATATCCCGGCCCTTAATGAAGGCCCTGCATTCGGCTTCAAAAGGATTTTGGTAAAGTGTGACAGCTAATTTCACTTTCTCTCTTCTTAATATTACATCCTGCTACAGCAAACAGGTGTTGATCCGCCATCATCTACTCCTCAGAGCCTGAGGGGCAGGGCAGAGTGGAGTTGTGACGTCACAAACCCAGTCAGTTTTAGACTGCATTTTTTCATCTGCTATTGATTCACAGCAATTTGAATGCAGACAAACTCAGAAATGCAATTTTGAGCTTAAATTTCTTTAGATATGTCCCGCAGCATAAGAAAAATGCCTCAAAAACATGTTAAAAACAGAAAAAACACGATTATCATTGGAGTGGGTCTTTAATAATCCTGATGGCTGATAGAAAGGTAATGGGGAGCATACATAAATAAATCTTTGTTTCTCTTTTTCCAACAAACTGTTTCTGTTTAATAAACTGGCCAGCTTGTTACATAATTCAAAAAGCTGTCTAAAAAAAAAATGCATTACTAGCATTTCAAACTAAATCAATCAATCAATCAAGCTACTTCCCAAAGGCAGAAGGGGGGATGAGCAAAAATGAGCAAAACTGCTACACAGTATTTGACTATGAAGACTTCATCCCACTGACAGATCCGTCTATAATATCTGGTAATTTTCCGATCAGAATAAATAACCTAAGATTCTGGGGGGTTGGCAGACGTTGTAGTTGTGAAGCTAAAGTACCCTTTGTAAAAATCCTAATTATGGATGCATCACAACTGACACTGAGACACAAAAAAACGTCAACAATCACCCCCGCACTTTTCTCACTGCACAAAAACCCTGTCTCCTCCAACTTTCTTGTAATAAAAATGGCATATGTGAATTAGTGTGTGTGTGTGTGTGTGTGTGTCCCATGTCAGCCAGTCTGTCAAACCAGAGGTTTTAATAAGTGAAAGGAAGCAGTAGGGTCACACACGTAAAGAGATCAAAGGTGGAAACAATGTCAGACTGAGTGTCAGAAAAAAGAAATCCTCTTCCTTTCTTTGATCTTATTTCCTTTCTTGTGCTGGAATGAATTTAAAACTCAACTTAGTTTTTATTTCACATTAATTTCAAAAACAGTATTTTAGTTTCTGTCTGTCAGCAAACAGAGATGCCACATGTGTGTTAAACGAAAGACACAGCGATGATCACCGTGAACAGATGTTATTTTATGTTCTGTGTGTGCACTGAGCATGTGCTACCGATCACAGAGCAGACGGATTGCTGATTGAGGCGGGAAAGCAGATTTAAGGCAAGAAGCAACATTTTCATAGACGCAGTACGAAAAAAGTGCCAGAGTGAGCAAGAGGCTGCATAAATACCAGAGCGGTGTAGTGTACTGTAAAATCAGATGGAAAGAGTGTGTTAGTGGTGGGAAATCACTTAACTGCATCCAGCTTAAGACTCCCGTTTGAACTGGAGTGGATGTATGAGGAGGTGAAAGTCAAGGGTTTGTGTAATTTAATATAAGGATTCATAAAGCTGACATGCTGACTTTATAAAAGCTATGAATAGACATTTTAGCTTAGCGATCATTAAAATATATTTTGATTTTTGGAATAATATTATCTAAAACTGATCAACTTTAAAAGAATTTTTGATTCAAGATGGCCACCACAACTAGCCTATTTAAAAAAATGAATGCAAGTCTGCCAAGTTTTCAAATATTTAGTTAAAATGTGACATGGTTGTAGCTGAGAGTCATTCATAACAGATTATTAGAGATCTTGCAATAATTGGTGAGGGTACGATTCAGTGTTTGAAAAAAATGTAAAGGTTCAATTAGTGGGGCTGCCTAATCCATGACATATTTTGGTGTTTATAATGTATAGAACAGCCTTTCTAAACGCTACAGAAAAGTTCTTTATGCATTCCTTAGATAGATATATTGCATCAGCCTTAGTTTGATGGTCTAAGGGCAGGTTCTCCTATTGTAATCCCCCTTAAAATCTTGTTCATCCACCTTATGTTGAGTAAATCCACCGAGGGGCTCAAGGAAGGACAAGGACAAGGTTACAGAGTAGAGGGAAAGTTGTAATAGATAACCTTTGGGCCTCAGCTTCCATCAGATGTAGATGGATGGATTTAAAGGAGCAATATGTAAGAAATCTGCAATGAAATATTCACAAAACAGTCTAATGTCTCAATCATGATGAAAGAAAGGTTACATTGAATCAGATTTCCTTCTCAGCCGACTGGAGGGTTGTCAGTTTTTCTCCTTAAAATACCTAAATAGGGGCGTAGTCTGTGAGCCCGCGAGGTTGCCGAGTCTGCACAGAGCTAATGCTGCAGCATCGGCATTTGTAATTCAACAGTAGCCAGCAAAACGCAGCAGTGTTTCGTAAAGATCTGAAATCGCCAAAAGGAGCGACCCAGAAGTTATTTCTTGTAACATGAAGAAGCCACGGCATTCTTTCCGTTTTACTCGAATATCGGGTAAAGAAGACTCGAGGCTAACGCTGAGCTAATGTTGAGCTAACAATGCTACGGGTGAATTAGAAACAAATAGTCGGCTGCAAAAAATCTCTGGCTAATTTTTTAATTACCAACAACTCGATATTACAGTAAAATGTATTTATCTACTTATCAACGTGTTGTATATGACTCGTCTTCACTTTGTCATCTAGAATCTTCTGGTGCTAAGCCATAATTGGCGACAACCACGAAATTCACAGAACGGGACTAAAGCCTAATTTATACATCTCTGACAGCTTGAGTGTTGAGTTGTGCACACGCATTGACGGACATGTTTTCCCTTCAGACCTCTTCGTCACCTGGGGAGAGTTGTGAAGCAATTCCCCTCCAGGACAACAGAGGCCGTAGTGCTTTTCTGGGGTATCCTGCCACCATTACAGTCATGTATCCGGTCCACAACAATGTATTTACTACTGTGTTTACATTGACTTAATGTACAGTATTTTAGAGACATTTTAACACGGACGAATTTGTCCCTCATTATCCTCCACCTCTTCACGCGATCAGTACCTCTAAACCCACGTTTCCCGTCATTTCTGTCCATGAATAAAACGCTTGTTGCGTATCGTTGTGCTCCTTCAGTCATGGATGAATAAACTTTCATATTTTTGGACTTTGTCCTCAAGGCATTCTTCAATCTGTTTCGCGTCTGCTGCTAAATATCTTTTTTGTTTTTTGAGGGGGCTGCTGTTGATGAATTTAAAGGAAGTGACGTCCTGACCAATCACAAGCTTGCGGGCTCCGTCACTTTCAATGGCTAGTTAAAAAGTTGGGCATGTCTCCATCAGCCACTGCAAAATTTGGGAAAGTCCTTGCACCAACGCAAAATGGCGATGCGTGTCTCCGTACCGACACAGACAGAGAAGTATAAATTAGGCTTAAGACGTGTTTTGAAAATGGGTTGCAGTACCCAATTTTGACCACAAGATGTCCTCCTTACTTCGTTCTTACATATTGCACCTTTAAAATGATCTTGAAAATCCAGCATGAAAAGCAATAGAGGGAATGCATTCCTTCATACAAGGCATTTAGTTATGTAAGTTTTATCTAATTTTAATCGTACTTTTTAAATAAAGTTAGATAAAAAAACACTTTACAATAGTTATTCTTTACTCCTGTGACACAACAGAAGAAAGAGGGAGTAGTGAAAAGAAATGGTGTTCCAAGGAAATAGTTCTTACTGATTTTAAAAAAAATTATTTTTTTAAATCTACATTCAGGTATGAAAAAAATGCAGTACAGCCCGACTTAGTAAAAGCAACTTAATCCTACCCATCTTATACAAACAACTATGTGATAATGCATGTTGTTGCTTGAAGCTTGGCAGCAAATCCCGTGTTTCATCCATCTTTATGCATTATGCATGATGCCAGAAAACGTTCGTTACATCAGCACGGTGGTGACAAAGACAGAAACCTTATCCCTGATTGATTAACCTCTAACTCACGACGTAATGCAGTCAAACGGCTTTCAGCTTCAGATTTCCCCAAGAGCTGACCACAAACATATTAATACGTCATCTTTACAGTTGTTTGTATTTAAACCCTGTAGCTGTTCATTACCAGAAGCTTTAAATGACTCGTATGGCTTAGAAAAACCTGGCAGCGACCCAAGCCTGTCAGTCAGTGGCTTTCAGGGAAGGCTTTATCGATTATGGAGAAGAGCTTAAGCAAGAATTAAATTGACCGTCAATTTCTTTTTATTGCTGCATTAAAAATGCATCTGGCATAACTGATCAATGCTTTCTGATTCTTAAATTTCACTAAAAGGACAAGCTGTGATGTAACCAAAACCCAGATCTGAGTTTAAGGCCACGATCAGGAGCAACAGGGGGAGGCACGAGGAAGAGAAAAGGGGGAGGGAGAGAAAGCAAAACAATCAAAAGCACCGTGCTCTCCTGATGATGCATGGTGACAAGAACAAGTGGATGAATGAGATTGCGATGTTGCTGCACATTCCCCCAAACCCACGTGCTCACCCCTCTCTCTCTCTCTCTCTTTCCAGTCTCCCTCCTTCCCTTTCCTTTTCTTTTGTTTAAACTTTAACAAGGTCTGGAACAGCAGAGGGCTGAAACGGGCATCCGGGGTGTTCTGGCTCGGCTTTGTGTCACATGCAGAGGCCATGTGAACAAAGTGGCACTGAGGGAGCGGTAGGGGGGGGGGAGCTGCAAGGGTGAGAGGGCAGTAAGAGGGAGTGACGGGGGAGAAAACTAAAGAGGAAAAGAAGCCCTTTAACCAAAGGAAGCACTGCAGTAAAGTGAACAGCTGAAATAAATAAACTTCAGCATTTGTGAAGCAAACACCATTAATAAAACAGGAGCTGCAGGCTGGCTGCACGAGAAAAAGCAAGTGCAACTGAACACCGTCCAAAGGAGAAGCACGTGGTGACGCAAAGTGACAGGTAACTTCCCAGTACAACAGGTGACTGCTCCACTTTTGTTTTCTTTTTTTCCAATGACCTTGATGATTATCAAACTGCACAGCTGACAGTAAGAAACAAGCAAATGAATACGTCAGCGACCGAAACGAGTCTCAAACTGACATTAAACTAACAGACTCACTGACTTTTTGGACACGTCTTTGAAGAATGTAATCCAACGTCAAACAATTGTCTCAATTCTTGTATTTATGGAGCTCATGCTGTGTTTTCTTTTTTTTAATTTAGCCAAATTTTAGGTTGTTGTGGCTTTTTTGTTGGAAGAGGCCGAGCTGTGTTACCATCTGGAGTCATAGCTCAATGAATCAAAGCCTGAACTGTTTCCTTTGAAAAGTGACCTTGGTTCAGTCTGTTTTTGTAGCTGTTAAAAAGCAACACGTGGTGTTTGTTAAAGGCCTCGTTTCCCAACGATACAAGAAGATCATATATTCGCTGTGCCTAGTTTCATGGGTTTCATAAAGGGACATTTTGGTCATTTTGAACATAAAAGGTATAAATAATTACTATCCTATCCACTGTTGACCTCTTCCTGAACGACCTCTGTTTGGAGAAATAGTTTACCCCTCTAACAAGACTGATAAGCTAACAGCTAGTCTGAGAACAATGCCCAAAGTGTATTGCTGAAACCTTAAAACTGCTCCAATCTTCTAAATTTTATAGGGGCATAATTTTATAGCTCATTACACAACCATTAATTTCTCATTACGCTCACCGGCCACTTTATTGGGTACACCTGTCAAACTGCTCGTTGATGCAAGTTACTAATCAGCCAATCACATGGTGGCAACTCAATGCAGTTAGGCATGTTGACATGGTCAAGACGATGTGCTGCAGTTCAAACCGAGCTTCAGAACGGGGAAGAAAGGTGGTTTAAGTGCCGTTGAATGTGGCATGGCTGGTCTGAGTATTTCAGAAACTGCTGATCTTCTGGGATTGTCACGCACAACCATCTCTAGGGTTTACAGAGAACGGTCCGAAAAACATCCAGTGAGCGGCAGTTCAGTGGGCCAAAATGCCTTGTTGATGCCAGAGGAGAACGGCCAGACTGGTTCCAGCTGATAGAAAGGCAACAGTAACCCAAATAACCACTCGTTACAACCAAGGTATGCAGAAGAGCATCTCTGAACGCACAACATGTGGAACCTTGAGGCAGATGGGCTCCAGCAGCAGAAGACCACACCGGGTGCCACTCCTGTCAGCTAAGAACAGGAAACTGAGGCTGCAATTCACACAGGCTCACCAAAACTGGACAAAAAAGATTGGAAAAATGTTGCCTGGTCTGATGAGTCTCGATTTCTGCTACAACATTCAGTTGGTAGGGTCAGAATTTGGCGTCAACAACATGAAAGCCTGAATCCATCCTGCCTTGTATCAACGGTTCAGGCTGCTGGTGGTGTACTGGTGTGGGGGACATTTGCTTAGTACACATTGGGCCCCTTAGTACTAACTGATCATTGTTGCAATGCCACAGCCTACCTGAGTATTGTTGCTGACCATGTCCATCCCTTTATGACCACAGTGTACCCATCTTCTGATGGCAGGATAATGCATCATGTCATAAAGCTGGAATCATCTCAGACTGGTTTCTTGAACATGACAATGAGTTCACTGGACTCAAATGGCCTCCACAGTCACCAGATCTTAATCCAATAGAGCACCTTTGGGATGTGGTGGAACAGGAGATTCACATCATGGATGTGCAGCCGACAAATCTGCAGCAACTGCGTGATGCTATCATGTCAACATGGACCAGAATCTCTGAGGAATGTTTCCAGTACCTTGTTGAATCAATGCCAGGAAGGATTAAGGCAGTTCTGGAGGCAAAAGGGGGTCCAGCCCGTTATACCGGTATACTGATAAAGTACCCAATAAAGTGGCCGGTGAGTGTATATGGTTATTTATTCATGACTGTCTATGGGTTTTTTAAATATTAGAGGTTGGCTAAACTGGTCACATTACTTCATTATTTTCAATGAAATATCACAAATTCCTACTTGATTTGACCACTAGATGCATCAGAAATGCAGGCTTATATAACAAGTTTCACATAAACCACCAAAACATTTTAATTAGAGCTTTTTGTTAATTGACTGTTAGCATTTGGCTATGCTCATTAACCATTAGCTCATTTCTCTGAACCAAGGCTGTTCAAGAAGTTGTCTACAATGAGGAAAAATGGTCATCTTTCATAGAAACACACTTTAAAATGGCCAAAATATCCTTTTAAAATCTACTAAATTAAATATTTTAGACTGAAATATCGTTCTACTGGAAAATGATGCAAAAACTAACTGGTTTTTCCAATGAGGTGTTGCTGGGCATGCACTGTTTTTGAATTCTACTGTCGCAGCACAATAAAAATGAAGCAATAATCTTGTTTTATTGCACCACAAACTGCGAATAAAGTTTATCTGGCGTTACAAAACTTATCATATAATAACCGTATCAATCAAACACTAGAGCAGCCATGTATAAAAACTGATTTGGTTATATTTTTGTGTTTGAATACAGATCATCTCCTCTTCCTCTCTGTCACACTCTCCTCCGGTCACGGGGCTTGACGGGGTCACGCTTTAGGTGGACTTAACTAGCGCAGAAAGGGGAAATAAATAAAATGTACTGTAGATTTATCTCCTAGATCAAAGTGTGATATGTAAGCTCAACGTGCGGCAATAAAATACAGAACATTTGTATCACTGTGATGTGGCTGTATACCACGCCACTTCCTTCTGAACAGTTTATCTCGCCCTCGCTAACCAATAAGGAAGCACTGCCCTTGTACTTCAGCTTTTTTTTATGAAGATGAACCTCATCATAGGTCGTTTCATACTACAACCTTTGTCCCTTCTATTAGAAAAACAACACAGGATACATTTTATCTGGCGGTACCCAGATGATGCAAACAACCAGCCACACAATATTCCCTTTGTGTTTTGTTTCGGAGCAAAATGGCTTCATTTGGCTGTGATGACATAATATTCACTACAGGGCTGCTTTACAAGGAGAGAGCTCCTTTTCATTTGCAGTTACTTAGAGGATGTTAAAGAAAATGAAATGCTAAGACGCTCAAATCCAAACCACTCCTCTGGAGACTCGGGCTTTGTAAAACAAATCAGTGTGAGCGCCACTGGACTGGTGGTATTTAAAAACCTCCCATCCAAGAACTGACACAGTTCTGTCCTGTACACTAGCAGGCATGCAGGGCTCATGTTCCCTAATCGGAATTTTTGGGCCTCTTTAATGCTGAGAGTTGCAGATGTTGTCTGGTATTAGGCTGTGCTGCTGCTGATCAAAGCTGTGGATAGTGAGCCCCTGCTGGCGTGCCTCTAATCCTCCCCTCATGCATGCGGTCAGAGCTGGAGCTCGAGGACAGTCTGTCTACTCCACGACCCCGCTGATCGGGAAATGTTTTCACTGCCTTTGCTCTTGGGCACCGTGCAGCCTCAACCCTGCGACGTCTTTTGGGGAGTAGTTGGCAAGGGCGGCTTGACAGACAGCTGAGAAGCTGGGATTCTCCCATAAGGCAGAAGAAGTGACTCTGAGCCTTCTTCTCCCAGTTATATTCTAAATCAGGCCCACTCAGCCTAGATGTAGCTGCCTAGCTCAGAGCAAGCACTATTTTATGCATTTACTGCTTTTTTGATTAACTTCCACAGCTCAAACACAGCAATCTTTTCAAAAATGACTCAATTTTCACCAGTAGTTTGACACAACCATCTCTAATTTGTGCTTTTAATTCATCTTTTATACTACATTTAAGGAAGTGACCAGTAATTGTTGGAAAAGAGACCAAAAAAAAGGGCTAGGGAAAAGTAGAGATCTGCAAAGATAAATGGAATCTGTCAGATGGTGTGAGGGAGGAGGAGATGCGAGAAAAGAGAGCGACAAGAGAGGGAGGAGGATCGATCATGAGAGAAATTGAGAGAGGGAGGAAGATTTGGTGTGAGCGAAGAGAAGGGAAGAGAAGAGAAGGGATTTCAGCCACAAAGGCAATCTAGACAGAAAACAGTTCAGTTGGTTTTAACTGCTACAAGCTGACACCCCCCATCCTCTCAGCGGCGGCCTTAGCGGACACACGTGCAAATCCTCAGGGGCACACATATCCAGCTGATGGCTGCGGCTGACATGGACATGTTTTATTCAATTCTAATGTGTGACTTCCATGTAATTGGATGTAAAATACATGAAAATGTACATTTTTTTCTTCCTTCTGTAGCTGGATGTCCAAATGCATGTCAGCAAAGCGTGCACGTTAAGCTTTGGAGCATGCAAAATTTGGTTAATTACAAAATGACAGTAACAGGTCATTAGCTGAATTAGGCAGAGTTGTGCATCACATGAAAAAAACATCCTCAATAAATCACATACAATGATGTTCTGGTTAGAGAGATCTAAAAGAAACCCTAAAGTAGCTGAAAGTAAACCAACAAACGGGCTACGGGTATCAGGATAACTAGCATTACTACTCATTACACAAGTAAACAATGTGCACAACCCGTTCTCCTGCTTTTGAACACTATTTTCATAGAAATCGGAGCGTGTGTGGGAGCAATCTGGCGCTCTCTGACTGTACTGAGGGAGCGACGTGGCACAGACAAGACGGAGTGAGTGGTTCTCTGCTTAATAGCTGCCACAGAGCCTGCTGGAGAAAGCTGGGAGCTTCATTAAGCCTTTAAACCCTGCAGAGTTTTTTTAAGTCATCACGCTACTGGCCGCCGCCTCCTCAGACGCTCCCTGAGGTAAGACGTAAAAGATTCTGATCGGAGATCTTATGGAGCCTATTTAAGTTATGCAACTACCTACTATTGTTTGAAAACGGTAACATTTGCTTCAACTGCTTCATTTTTTGTTCTACATATATATATATTAGGGGTGGGACTCGATTAAAAAAATTAATCTAATTAATTAGAGGCTTTGTAATTAATTAATCTTGATTAATCGCATTTTAATCGTTGAAAAAAATTTGCCCCGAAATTAAAAATATTGAGACAGAGAATCAAACAATAATCACTGACATTATTATTGTAAACACAAGCTCTTTTAATTTCTAAAAAAATGCTTTTAAATTGTATTTCAATTCAAAACAGGAGAAAAAAAATATATATGTATATCACTGGCACAAATAGGGCAGACCTAAAAGTACAATACTATTTGAAGTACATTTTGATAATGGTACTGTCTTTAAAATAATAATAATAATAATAATAATAATAATAATAATAANGCGACGTGGCACAGACAAGACGGAGTGAGTGGTTCTCTGCTTAATAGCTGCCACAGAGCCTGCTGGAGAAAGCTGGGAGCTTCATTAAGCCTTTAAACCCTGCAGAGTTTTTTTAAGTCATCACGCTACTGGCCGCCGCCTCCTCAGACGCTCCCTGAGGTAAGACGTAAAAGATTCTGATCGGAGATCTTATGGAGCCTATTTAAGTTATGCAACTACCTACTATTGTTTGAAAACGGTAACATTTGCTTCAACTGCTTCATTTTTTGTTCTACATATATATATATTAGGGGTGGGACTCGATTAAAAAAATTAATCTAATTAATTAGAGGCTTTGTAATTAATTAATCTTGATTAATCGCATTTTAATCATTCAAGAAAATTTGCCCCGAAAGCAATTTTTTTAAAATTAAAAATAATGAGACAGAGAATCAAACAATAGTCACTGACATTATTATTGTAAACACAAGCTCTTTTGATTTCTACAAAAATGCTTTTAAATTGTATTTCAATTCAAAACAGGAGAAAAAAATATATATGAATATCACTGGCACAAATAGGGCAGACCTAAAAGTACAATACTATTTTAAGTACATTTTGATAATGGTATTGTCTTTAAAATAATAATAATAATGGGTTGATAGAATGTGTGTGCAATTTGATTTGATTTAGCATCATTAGAGACAGAAATGAAGGCAAAAACACATGAAGAGGGATTTCTGATCACTCATTTGATTGTAGGTTTAGTTGTGTTTGGAGAACATAAAAAAGGTTGACATGGTCTTGTAGCCAAGGTTCTGAGCTTTCTTTAGAGATGCACCTTGACTATATTGATATTTAGGGCATGGATTTTGCTGCTAAACGTCAACATCCCTCAATTGGAGGACCCTCGGTCTTAAAGGGTTAATTGCGGTAATTTTTTTAATGTGTTATTTTTTTTCTAATTAATTAATCACAATTAACGCATTAAATTCCCACCCCTTGTGTGTGTATGTATATATATATATATATATATGTGTGTGTGCCTAAGGGGTGAGAATATAGAGAAGCGAGAATAAGGACATTAATTCCCCCTGAAACAGTTCTTTCCATATTTTGCTTTCCAAAAATGTTGCAGTCCCCTATGATGCTCTGGAGTGAACCTGGGGGCACTGTTAGCACTGGAGCTGTGGCGTGAGCTCAAAGCAATAAACTAGAGCTACTGTGTAGATTTTCAAAAAACACTCAATAACTGGGCCAATACGCAGGAGCATTTGTTTTGCAAGCAGCTGCAAAGACAATTTAAAAGATGCAGCATGAAATGCTATTTTGAGAAACCAATCATTCTCAACACTAAATGATAATGGCTTATTTTTACAATAAATGTGTTTGTTTGTTAGTAGGTAGGAGTTGCATTCATATTTTTTGGTAAAACCAGAGCAGATCCATTACATGCATTATCACTTTGTTCTGCACAGAAAGCATTTTTCTCGGGAAGTTCAATTCAGTGGTAGACAATGATGTCAAAAAAGGGAATTTACTGGAAATGAGGTGCAGTATGCAAATGACTGCAATCAGCTTTGATTCACATAAAAGAATAATATAATGGCAAGTTTTAGAGCAGTGGAAAGGCAGAATTTAATATAACCAACATCAAATCTGAACAAAAAGTGCTTTTTAAAATTGGGTCAGTCAATCTTACTCTCACCATCTATGGCCATTTTTATCTTTAAAGGTGTGGGACACTTGTTTAATCAATATATTTGAAGTTATTCAGTAGGAATGAATGTCTTGTAAGTCGTACTCAGGGGGAAAAAATCTAAGATGCGCTTGTTTCAGGAACTAGCAGAATGCCACACGGCAGGATTTGGAGTCTTATTTCCTGATATTTGGACATCTCGCTTCTGATTGGATAACAGCAACAAGACTCTACCACTGACTCTGTTTGCTCTGCAACTTTGATGTTTTATCTCCACAAATAACACAAGCCTGGAGGAGTTCTGCTGTGTGGTGGAGTTGCTAATGCTAACGGGTAGCTATTACTAGCCGAGACGTTCTCTGCTGTTTCCTGGACGCTAAACCAACAACAGCCTTCCCCGTCGTGAGTCAAGATGGGTGAGTCCATGAATGTTAAGTGACAGTGTGATGTAGATCTGTCAGGATTTTCAAATCCTAGAGTTTCACCGTCTATTTTCTATCAGAAGCTAATGCAGGAGATAGGTGTAGGAGACTATTTTCATGTATAATCAGAAATAATGATAAAAAAATGTTTTTTTCAGTGTTACTTTAAATAATGCATTATTGCACTGATGCAAAATCATGTATATTTAATTATTTTAAAGTGTTTAAACTTATAATTGACTAATCTAGGCTTTGACTAAAATACTCACTGAAAATGCACAAAATGCCAAAAAAAAACTAGCAATTTTCATAGTTATTTGATTTTAAAATGAAAATCTATTTCAGTAACACACAGAAAAGGAAATAATTAAAAAGCATAATGAAAACAGTTAAAGATAAATACATTGCATCAGATTTCGGAAAGCTGCTAATGACACTAAACGTGCATGTGGAGAATCACTGCTCCTAAAAGAAGATTGCAAAAATAGTTTCAGTTTTTTGTAATTTAAAAAATCCCTCTGGGGCACACAAATGCAACCATCCAAGCAGGGGGTGCCTTCATTACGTGGTGAACTGGGGGTCTCCTTTCACCAGAGCAGAAACACGCAGGGTTTTATTTTCTACAGAGATGACTATGAAAGTGACTCAGAGCCCGATCAGAAAAAACTCTTAAGTTTTGGTTGTAGCATTTTGGCCTTTCTGCAACACAAAGTGTTCTTTTTGAATTTTTTTTTTTTAGTTAATTTGTTTTTACATGTTTCTTTTTCTTTTCTAGATAAAGCTGGCCAGTCATTACAAGAGACTCCTGTGTGGACAGTCCTGAAAGGATCCCTCATCAGCCTGCCAAAGAGGACAGCAGCTCTTTGATCTGGGCGGCCTTCTGTACGTGTGTGTGTGTGTGTGTGTGTGTGTGTGTCTGTGTGTGTGTGTGTGTGTGTGTTTTCTCATCTGGCCACTGCAGAATCTGTGCGCTCAAAGCACGACCTGACCCCTTCAAAGTCAAACTGGTCTTTGCATAGTCCCGATGATCTGGCATGATGCACCATGGCGACTTCTCAACATACCAGCCTCTTCAGATCGTTGTCCTGCTTGTCTAATCATGCTGGGCACCTCCTCTTGTCCCAGATATTAACCATAAAATGCACAATTCTGCCTTTCTAATGCAAGTCCAAAACAAAATGCATACTAAACAGTGGAGCTCATTTTTGGACACTGGACTTCCCGTATGAAAGAAGCCCTCAGCGTGCACAGGCATGCAGACAAAAAGGCCTTTAGAGTGATTGAGGTCTACAGCTGTGGCAGCTGTGCCTCAGGGTCAGCCAGAAAGTCAGCTGAGCCTTGTGCTATCTCCCCTATCCGTGCAGAACAACTATCCAAAGTCAGCTCCACATGTGTCAGCACACTATCCTCTCATACACCCAGCCCCCGTGAGCCGCCTTCCTCAACTTCCTGCTCAGCAGACGTGCCTAACATTCTACAAGAGCCAGCGAGCATTCCTAACATGCCTGCATCGCATGAGGAAATGACAGAGGAGCACAGACATGTCACAAGGCCATTAGCGCTGCTTTCATGTTGTGGGGCCAGCTCGTGCATGCGTGTGTGATAGTGTTCGTTTTTTTCTGTTCTGTCACATGTGGCTCAAAGTTAGGCCTCTTTAGGAGACTGCAGCCTGGGTGTTGAGTGGTGTTCTTGGCTACGGGAAAGCTGGAGCATAGCTCAGGTGACCAGTGCTAAGCTGTCTCACATGGGATTTGGGGGTGTTGCCATCAGAAAGCCATCATGGCCTTAGCTGTTGCTCCTGCAACTTCTAAGCTGGCGACAGACTAAAGTGAATTGTTCCCTCTAAATGCACACGAGCCCCACTGAGAGTGTTTATAGCACGTTTCAATTAAATCATTTTTACAAAAGGTCAACTAGCAGTGGGCAATGTAACCTTGAGAGTATATCACAATATCTCAAGGATCTGTGCAATAACGAGATCGACAACAACAATAAAAACAGAACAGTTATCCGTGATTGCAGCTTGGAGGTAGAGACTTATTAGTGTAAACAAATAAAGGGCAGTTTCCTTTAATT
>SSNS01000412.1:281333-291975 GCA_006937985.1 Aphyosemion australe | reverse complement strand
AGTGTCACCAGATGTTATTGGATCAAAGAGGCCACTGAGACCAGGAAAGAAGTCTACTGCCCGATCAGCCAGGATGAGGGGAGGGGGACTACTGGTTCCCATATACCTGGGATTCCCTCCACCTGAGACCATCTGGCAGCGGTGGGCAAAGAGCTCTGCAACATCACATTTCTCTCATTTATACCTGTTTGCTTTAGTGCCGTTATAACTATGACTTAAGGAGATTCAGATCATGTTCATTTCTGATTCAAAAATGTATTTCCGGTCACTGAACACATTTAAATTCTGTACTTCAGTAATGCCGGTGTCTTTCTTATTCTTTCTGAATTATTTGCTGCTGTTGCAAAGAAGTGAGATTTAGGAGACATTTTGAGAGTAAAACTGAAAACCTGCAGTGCTTTGATCATTTCAGTAGGGGACACTGTAGTTAAACATGCAGGTCTCTCATCATTTCCTACATTTTTTTATATAATTCCCTCTTTTTTGAAACATTTTTGAGCCCAAACCAAACCAATTTCCCAGGAAAAGCACAAGCATCCTCATACATGTTTGGGACAAGGCCCGGAGAATAAGTGCCTCTCACTGGGATGTTCTGGAGTAGTAGAAGACTTCAGAATATAAAATAAGAGTACGAAGGGACATTACGTCCCATCTAAAACATCATGCATGACTGCAACCCAGCAAGGTGATGTTACTGCTTTCAGCATTCTGGAATGACTCAAGCGGACGTCTCCAGCTTCAGGGAGGAAGTACCGATGACAGCAGAACAAACAAAAAACTAAGCTGGGTGACAAAAGAAGAAGGGAAAAAATGCGTCAGCAGAGCAGTGATGTGGTTGGGGGTCCTGAGGCACGTCTTATCCAATTACTCCCTTATGTAAGCGCGTTTGTTGCGTAATCCAAACGCTGATTCCTAATGATCTTCACAAGCGTGGTTCGGGTGTTACGCGGAGTGCTCAGGGCCACGAGTCAGAAGATGTGATCAGCGATCATCTGGAGCTCAGGAAAGGTCAGGGGCACGGATCGCTGGGGGGGTCACTCACAAACAAAAACAAACCAGCTGAGGTGGAACTTGACCCAAAAAGACACGAGGAGCATCGCTTCCTACAGAAACAATGTCATCCTGTGTTTGCGTCACATAGAGGTCTGATAGGGGAAAGGGAGTACGACTGTGGTTTTTTATACAAGAAATGAGAATAAATCTTAAATTAAAAGATTACATCAGTTTTAATTAAATTAGCCAAACCCATACTGGCCTTATCAGCTGCTGTGAGTCGAGTCCAGGGTTTATCTGCCCGCCTGTCGTAGTCCTGGGCATCTGACACCTCCACGTAGTCGCTGAATCGGATGAGAATTTTGGCCTGTCTCAGCTCTTCTACAGTGGGCCTCTGGCTTAGCTGGAACATGAAGGGAAAAAATATAAATATAAAAAGCAATTTATATAATCAAATATGGAAAGGAAAGGGCTGCACATCCAGTTCTTTTTGTGCAGGAATTTTATGAAAACACCTCCAGACAGCTGCTTAAGCAACTCTCACTTTTCAGCTCCTCTTTAATGCATCAGGTGCTAATTAAACACAATTAGCTAAAGCATATCTCCAGAACCTCCGTCTGATTTTTAAATGTCACGCCGTACTGCCAGAAGCCCTGATTACAGACTAGAAAATCACTCATGATCCTAATAAGACAGAACAACACTACAGGCCACATGTTTAATCAACAAACGACATTCACTAATTAAAAAATGGGATGTTTTAATCTTCTGTAGACAATGCTTCATCATTTTTTAGAACAATTAAGATTTTCTAATAATGGAACGATTTGATAAAGTAACATTAAAGTTACCGTCGACACAAATACACTGACATTCAAAGGGACTTGTTTTGTGTCTGTTTAGTATTCTTGCATGCAAAATCTATCCAGATTCAAATACAAACAGAGTGGACGTTTTTTCCCCGTAACACGGATCAGCAACGGTAAGACAATTTATGCGTTTCACGTTATTAAATGAGCTTTGTTGTGCTGGTTTGTTCGCTGCTGGCCTCATATTTGGTTATATCTGGCCTTTGTGATGACATATAGGCCATATGGAATGCACGTGCTCGTGGGGTGCATGTGAGCCGGTTGAAGAAGGCAAGAGTAAACAAATGCATCAATGTTAACCCTTAGTACATTTTTTGTGCAGTAGTGTTTTTTTACAATGTAGATTTTTTTTATAAAACCTGGCATTACAGGGGTTAAATCTAAAAAACACACACATATTTTATTATGTTTAGTGAGCGCTGAAGCCAAGGATGGAATCTGTGTAAAAAAAGTCACTTATGAAATATTATAGAATTTTAAGTACACCTTTTGATCAAGGACATTTTTTTGTGCTAAGGGTCCTGATTAGCACTGATTAGAACCCTTTCACGTGTTTACTTATTCATTATCTTACTGTTATTTTATTTGCACGCCACCTAAATGCCAGGTCTCCAACAGCTTCCTCTGAGCATTGTGTCCGCAGGTGATCAAAAAGTGTTACTCTTTAATTTACAGCGACAGGAACATGCTCGACACCTCCCCGTGGGGTCGGAGGACTTGGCAGCCAACATGCTGAAGGAGCAAGGACAACAAGGGCATCTTTGAGCAGAACAGTACCAGTCCTGCAACGGAACAGGTTTCTGCATATGACTCACTGTCGCTGTATTGGTTTATCCTGCATTTTTTACCCCCACTCTACGAAAAGCGAGGATTTATGCACTTTTTGATCTACTTTGGACTCACCTTTCGTGTCAGCCTTCGTTTTATCTCCCTCTTCTCCTCCATTTCCTCCTGCTCATTGCGAGCTGCAAAAGAAAAAAAGGAAAACAGAGTGGTATAATGTGAGTACATGGCACGTGCGCACAGTGGGCTTTTTTCCTGGAAGGTTTAGGAGCTGTTGAAGGCGTATAAACACCATTTGCATAACATGGATCATTAGATTTACACTAAACTGAAGAGGTTTCTCACAGCTTAAAATACTTCCCAGTATTGGTCGTTTTAGCGCCGTTAGCGCTCGGCTGGTCGCTTTGTTTCCTTTTCAAACAGACCATTTGGGGCCATGTTTATAATAAAGAGAATAAAAAGACAATAAATGTGAAAGTAGTCATCAGATTAAGTTATGTCTTCTTAACTGAGCTTCTGTAATATATTAGAGACAAAAACAGCAAGCTCAGAGGAGCAAGCCTGAAAAAAACTGTGCAAACAGAATTCATACAGGGACTCTGCTGGTGTTTGCAGAAGCTTCTTTAGTGCTTGTGCTGAACATGTATCCCTATTACAGCTTGTACTTTTATATTCCAGACATCTCCTCACTGGAACATAGTTGTGTTTGTTTAACTTTGTGTGCACATGAGTGATGGGCTTATCACTCTTTTTTCTTGCTTTCCTCCTGCTCTCTGCTTGTATCACACAGGAGCCTCTGGGAAAGCAGGAAGTGCAGGTGAGCCAGTCTTTGATGTGAGAGCTGCAGATTCCCAGGCAACAGAGCCGCCTCTCTCTGATAGCGCATGTGTCTGAGCAAAGAAACAAGTCTCCCTGGATGCCACTACTCAAGGGGCCCCCTGCCACAAATCCGTTGCACATGATGGCAGGACAAGAAGGTAGAAAGAGGTGAAACGTATGGCACTCGTGCAACAATGTCTGTCAAATCACTGCGCTGTGTGTGCAAGAAAAGCTGCAAAAATCACATATTGCAAAACTATCATCATCTCTGAGTTTACTTCTCCAGCTTTAGGAGGACACTTACGTTTGAGGATGTTCCTTTGTTCCAGTTCCTCAGCTGTGGGTCTCTGACTTAATCGCCTGTTGAGAAACATAAAGACATTGATCAACGGCAAAGGTCAGCAAAGCAACACTGGTGCAACAGGAAGGTTGGTTTAAATGTGTAAATTACAGAGTCATAGTGACCATTTGTGCATTTAAAAGAAACTAGAATATATCAGTGGGTCCTCTGTTTTACAGAAAATACAGCAAACTAGGCTAGATATGGCCTAAAATCAATATCACAGCATATTGAGAAGTTCACCTCGATAACGATAAATGGACGATAACTACGTGTATGCCCAAAAATAAAAGTTGTCCACTAGATGGGGCTGTTTACGTGTATTGCTTTGAGTCATTGTCATGTGACTGAGGTGGTACAGCTTCTTAAAGGGACATGAACGTCACCAACCTACACACAACTTTTCATTTTTTTATTATCGAATTTATTGACGTGGGAAAAATGATATCGGTTAGAGTCAGAAATTTTGATAACGATAAATTTTTGATTTATCACCCAGCCCTAACAAACATATTCAGTATAACTATTCTTGCATGGTTTCATGAAAGGCCTGCACTAAGAACAGGCATTGAGCAAAGGCTCACCTTAAATGGCTTATATCTAAAATGTTTTGTTAGATCCAAAGAAGTTATCTATGGTTGGTTAGTTGCAGCTTTGGTGGCTAGCAGGTAATGCCTTGCCTACCAAGGCAATGCTATGGTAATCAAGGCAAGGCGCAGCGCCTTCACATTTGAGAAAAACCCAAGATTCAATGTTTTATGCTTTGAGCTATTCACATATTTTTGCTGATCATCTTTTTTATGAACGTAAATTTACTCAAATCTCAGGAAAACATGCATTTTTGCAAGCATAAGCCACAATCTTGTAAAAATCCAGGCAACGAATACATGAGGATGCTTTGAGGGCAGATAAGTTCCCTAAGTAACAATTCAGGGAAACTTAAAAATAAAAAAGTCTTCCATACAGTTTCACCAGCATTAAGTTTTACTGGTTTGGCAGCAAGTCCCAAGAAAGTTATCTTGACATTTTTTGTTCACCGAGTACCTCTACAGCTAATAACACCGGGATTTGGAATAAAACCTTATGATGTAGTCATGATGTTCCAAGCTGAAATAAATATAGGCCACATATTTTTCTCCTCCAAGTTATTTCGTGTTGTTTTTTTTCTTTTCAGCTTGTCAAATTAAACCCTTGCCTCCAGACAGCTTGACAGGTGCACGTCTTCAACCATTATCACAAATGACTGATCTCCAATTCAATCGATGACTCTGAGATAATCCACCAATGCAATGCAGTAATTAAAGTGAGCAAGAGGCAGACACGATTTTCCTGTGATGCTGCAGGAGGCAAATCTGATTATGACACCTTGAAAGCATAGCTGAAAGGTTTCATCATTAACTCTATGAGATGAATTTAGACAAAGAGATGTGGAACAGTACAGACACATCATGTTCTTATCATCTGGGAAGATGCACTGAACTGTTTTAAAGTGGTAAAAGTAGCAAAAACTGCATAAACTGTAAGGCCAAACTGTTCTGTATCTACTCTTCTGGTCTTATTTTGTGCCATCCTTTATGGAGCCTTGTTTCCATCTTTAAAGGAGACATATGACTTTTTTTTCTTAAGTTACATGAGTTCTGTGGTCGATGCAAAACGTGTTTATGAAGTTCTTTGCACAAAATCCCTCTCACATAAAGTGATTTCAGCAGTTTTTCCCTGACAGTTTCTATACCTTCCAGGATGAGCCGTTTCAGGGCTCTGTCACTTTAAGAAAACATGCTGGAGCTAGCCACACCCCCCACCCTGAGTCTGCTGAGAAGCTCCAATATCCAGGAGGGGCTCAGAGTAGAGCTGTTACTCCTCCAGCAGCAGCAGCCTCCTCTTGTATGTGACATGAAAGGCGGTTCTATTCTAATTTCCCCGTTTGTGACATCACTAACTGTGTGGTTTTTAAAACGGCTCATTTTAGGCACATAATTCCTAAAACCAAACACTGACAAAAAATTAATGGACAATTTTTTCCACGTTTGGAGAGTTTAGAGGAAGTAGAGAACCACATGGCAACAAAAAAGGATGCAAAAGGTGAGTTTTGCATAACATGTTCCCTTTAAAACAACCCCCCATATTTGCGAATAGAATGTTTTTTGCACATACAGTCACATATTACACTCCTCTCCCTCAAAACTCAGCTCTCAAGCTAAAAAAAGCCCCCGCTAGTATTCAAATTCACTCTACTTCACCTCAAAATTGCATCCCATCCCTGCTGCTTTCAGTTTCACGGTTTTGCATGTAAATGTCCTACTCTTAAGTTTGAACCTCTTTTCCTTGCTCTCAGCAATTCTGTGCTCTAGAAATGATTTTTTATGCTTGCCATTCAGTTTCTTTGAAACAAAAACTCCAGGCCAGTAGCGTGTCAGCTTTAAAACCGAGGTCACTGCTACCTTGAGGTTGTGTTTGATTACTTAGACAATTAGACTCCTGGAGGAGAAGAAGACAGCATAGATGCAGCTAAAGAGCAATGTTTTTCACTGGCTTCAGCAAGATTTATAGTTTTGTGAAAGTAACACAGAGCAGTTTCCTGCTCCTCCGCCCTACTGGTTGAAAGTGGAATTACAACTACCATAAACAACCCTGCAGCAGCTAACAACAAGCTAACCCTAACATGAGCCAACTCTTACTAAATAAACCACAAATCAAACAGATTCTCACTGCTGGACAAACAATATTATTACTTACAAGTCCAGTAGCAACAAAGCCAGGTCACCATCAGCCCGTGATTTCATAGCATTTTTCAGCTTCCTCAAACTAGCGTAGGCCACGCCGATGTTTACTCTGGTTTTAGCTCTTTGCTTCACCTCCAAAGACATTACTCTCTTACTTTTACTTCCAGGCTCCACCATGATGCCAACAGAAAAGCAAACTTAATTTTTCTACTTTTTGTTCTTTTTATTGACCATCAGTTAACTGAAAAAGCTAACTGCAAAGAAAATAGCTAACAGCTGTAGGCTAATGCACATACAAGAGCACCCCCTAGAACACCTACCCGCTCCACAAAACTGTTAAGTGCAGTATCTGGCCAGCAGAGGGCAGCAGAGTGGTGTCAAATATGAAACTGGTCAAGTTTCTAACCCAAATACCACTGATATCAATGTTTAAGCTCTAGCTTAAAGTTTAAAAATCTATTTAGTGTCACTTTAAAGGTTTGGTTCACTCGTTTAATCAATAAATTTGAAGTTGTCTAGTAGGAATGAATTCTGCCATGTGGTGAAGTTGCTAATGCTAACAGTTAGCTTCTACTAGCTGAGATGTTGTCTACCATTTCCTGGACGTTAAACCAACAACAGCCTTCCCCGTTGTGAGCCAAGATGGCCGAGTTCATGAATGTTAAGTAACAGTGTGACGTAGATCTGTCAGGATTTTCAAATCCTAGTTTTTCACTGTCTAGAAAAAGCTAAGGAAGTAGGTGTAGGAGACTATTTTTATGCTCAGGCTGCCTGAAAAACTCAGAGACTGATTATAATCAGAAATGATTAAAAAATGGCTTTTCAGTGAACCACACCTTTAATCAAGTAAACCTTTATAGGTCAGATTACAATCAACAAGATTTTTTTTTATCCCCAAGGCAATTATGTTTTCGTGCGTGAGTGTGCATTTTTATTTATCAGGAAAAGAAATAAATCTTTAGATAAAATATTAAATTAAAAAAGTCTTTGGAAGAAAATACTTGAATGGATTTCCTAGAGCTCTACTTTAGTAAGAAAAGCAAAAATAGAAAATAATCTGCCATCTTTCTAAAGCAAAGGCACCTTTTTTCCACTTCCTTTACTTTTCCCTGTGGAACAGAGGGAGTGAGGTCAGCTTGTCCTAGAGTGTTATAACCACAATCAGTTCTGATGAACTGCTTTACAGGACGTAACGCTGCTGGTAAAAATAAAAAAATAAAATAATGTATGCATTCAATGACACTCGGCAAAGGACACCATCACAGAGCTGTTTGGGAACGTGACAACAGGCCTTCTGGGAACATGTTCTGTGTTCCAGTCACAGTGGGGAATACTGGCTTGTGAGCTGATGCTTTTTGATTATACTCTTTCCCTCCAACCATGTTTCCCGCATCTCACAGCATCCTATTGCGCGACAGGCTTTTCATTTTTACCCAGTCAAGAAAAAGAAAGGAAGAGCTTGCAAAGATGCGCTGAGAGGGAACACGACTGCCTCATAAATCCTGTTTAAGAAATATAAAGATAAATCAATCGCTAGAACTCTCATTTATGATTTCAACATGCGAACACGGGATTGTGTGATTTGCACGACGTAGTTTGTGAATGTAAAAGTGCTGGCATGAAAAGGCTTATGCAGTGTATGCTGGAGTCGGGTGGAGATGGTTTGGCACACACATCACCGTGGTGATTCAGTGAGCAAGGGAGGAAGTCAGGAAGGAGGAAGAAAAAGGAGAGAGAGAGATAGTGAGCACACACTAGAGAGAAGACAAGAGTAGGAAGGGAGGGAGGGAGGGTGCATCACTGAAATTAGGTCAGCTCCATTTTCAGAGACTCTTTAACGAGATAAAGCTTTTATCCTTATCGGATGTTCAGAAGGAAGAGAAAAAAAATTAAAAGATAAAAGAGAAATTTGAAAAGACATCCATTTTTGGAGTGAGTCACGGCTCTATCAGTGCAACTTCAGACGCTTGGCTGAGAGGAGTCACTGCGGTTTTCTCTCAGCTGTTGTTATGTTGGTTGCAGCAAAACCAGTCAGGTTCACTGAAAACACTGGGAATAACAGCCGTGCTTGTAATTGCATTCAACTTGCACACACGTCTCACCTCGTGAGTTTGGTGCCTATTTGCTGCCTCGACTCCAGCCTCTCCTCATCCGTCTGCATGGGCAGGATGTTTTTCTCCTCCAGCTCTCGTTTGGACGGACGGTTACTCAGCTTGATGGCCAGAGAGTCTTTTCGTAGCACCTTCTTTGCCAAAGTACCTAAAAAATAAAGGATAAAAAGATCAAGATCAAAACATTCAATGAAATAAACTTTAGAGCCCATATTATGCTAATGTACAGGGTTGAAATTTTATATCTCTACTCTTTTAATGAATGATCCAAAAATATACAAATTAAAGGCACACTTGGCAGTTTTGCTTGCTTTTAGCACCCCCTAGTGTCCATTATTAATTATCTGTGGTCAAAGCTGTGCGTTCGTCTTTTTAACGCCTTAATCTAACTGCTGAAACATCTCCTCAGCCTTCATTAGTGTCTACAGGAGCGGTTCATCACTAAATCAAACTAATCAGCTGTGTTCATGATCTAAATCATGCAGGAAACATGCTGGAAGCAGACTGCAGCACCAGGCATGTCAGCTCCTTCTTTTTCTAAGTCCAACAGGGACCGGACCGGCACTCTGAAGTTGCAAGTGCGGTATTCTGGCCACAGAGGGTGGTGGGGTCTGAGTAAAGGATCATTTTAGCACATACTGGCTCAAGAAAATGATTTAAAATGTGAAACAGTTGCCTTTCATTTGAAGCATGTTTTATTCTGGCAGAAATAATCTGTTTGAGCACATTTTCCTTTTCTTTCCTGAAAGGTCAAATATCATCTGCTGAAACATTTAATAGTGATACAAGGGGGGGAAAGGAAAAGATGGATATTTCTGGAAGACAATTCCCTTTTGGTGTCGATCTAACGTGCCTATATGGAGAAAAAGCTTTAGGAAAGCGGGAACCCGAATCATTACAACATAGATAATGAAGTTAATGAATCTTAAATGAGTTTTAATTTAACAAATTCTCACTTGTAAATATAGAGTCGTCATCTTCATCCTCATCATCTTCATCATCCTCATCATCATCCTCGTCCTTATACATGCTGGGCAGATCTTCGTAGTCTGACTCATTGGGCATGTTCTCCTTGTCGTCCTCATAGTCGATAATCACAGACGGCACTTCTCTTCTTTCCAGCGGAGCACACTGAAGACTACCGAGCAACGCAGAGCTGAGGAAGGAAGTACAAAAAGTGCAAAATTTGAACATCCAAGTCATATTCTGGATATAATATTTAGTCTTGCATAAAGGGAGAGGGATAGTTTAAATGAGGGGAGGATAAGTGGCAAATTTGTGATAAAATAGCCTCAGCAGAATTTCTCCATCCAGAATCTGAAAGTGGCTTAAAACATTAAATTGGCTTTTTTCTACAGTATGTAATGGAAGCTTAGTGGGTTGTTAATCCAGCTATAAAGAAAGGGGGGATGTGCTGCGTAACTCCAACTGAATGAGGCATCCAAAATACAAACACAAGTCTGTGCAGTCCCACGCAATCCCCTGCAATTCTCTGAGCAACAAAGAAAAAACTGATTATCCAGCTTGTAAGATTTAAAAAAGAGAGATAAAAGAAAATTCTCCTTTCTGCGTTATCCCAGGTTAACCGGTAACGTATTTCATAGAATGATTACTAACGGCCCAGTTGAAGCATCTTATGATGATGAGCCACCGTTATGCAACCAGTCAGAGCTCTCGGCCGAACGGGGGCATTACTTCCTTACCGCGGTCCGAATGGCTCTGGTGAAAGAGAGATCCTAATGTAAGAGGTTACATAATGTCCAATCTACTACCGTGTCCCTTTTCTCCAAACACGAAGAAAACTCGGCTCCTGTCAAGAGCAGCTGGTCATGTAATGTCAGGCCAACTGCTGGAGGGACGCCTACTCTGAATGCCTGTGCCCACACACACACACACACACATATATACACGTTCAGTTAAAAATTAGGCCACGATGCCCTGAGAGGCAGTGTGCCGATTTAGACCTGTGCAGCATCGAGCTGCAGAATGCGACCTTGATAATGC
>SSNS01000412.1:250661-280915 GCA_006937985.1 Aphyosemion australe | reverse complement strand
AACAATATACTTTAAACTACAAAAACTCAAGGATTTTCTTTAGTAATTCATCTTTTTAGTGCTAATTGTCACCTGCAGAAAGAAGTTTATAACATGTTATAATGTTTTTGCTTGTGTCTGTTAGCCAAGTATCTCATAAACCACTGAATGGATTTTAATTCAATTCCCAGACATGTAATGGTTGGATGTATATTTACAACTAATTAGCCTTTGGCGTCAACTCAATTCAAGATGGCCACCATAGATGATCAAAATCAGCAAGCACAAGAATGACTAATTATCATGTTTTGTTATAAAATGATTTTAGTTTTAAACTCAGGTACAAACTCCTTCAAGAGGCTTTTAAAGTGACAATGTGTAGTTTTTACCATTAATCTCTGGAAATATCCATCGAAATGTTGTAAATTAATAAAATAATGTCCAGTCGTTGAAAAAAATGGCGGTTTTGTAACATATAACCATAAAAATTGGGTCTAAAATATATAGGGCGCAGGTCTATAGTCTCTGGGGGACACCAAATTAGACGCCATGTTTCCTTCTACGTGAGCCCACAGACATGATATACGTAGACGCCCCGTGAACTGGTGCTGCCGTAGTAGCCGTCCGCCATCTTAGATGGGTCTTCATTCGTCCCCAGTGCATTTATTTTTACTGAGGAAGGTTCTTACCCAACTAAAAAACTCATTTTATTATGCTTTCTCGCAAAATCAGACATATGGTATGGCATGATAGTTAAAATATAAATATTATTACATTAAAAAAAAAATTAAATATAAAATTCCAACATGTAGGATAGAAAGTTCCCAGAAAAGTCCCACATGATCTGTTTTAATAGTATGTTGGTTGTTGCTCACTCCGTGTTGACTCCAGTTGGGTTTGGAGAGTGAGAAGACCCACCCAATATGGCGGCAACACTCTCCAGCATCCAATGGGGCGTCTATGTATTCATGTCTATGCGTGAGCCGGCTCGGGGTCCTGCACCTGCCGATGACATCACACTAGATGATTGGCTGGACGTACGACTTATGGAAGTTACGTTACCACTTTCGAAAACATTTAGGCACTAAGAAACTTGAATTTAATAACAAAACTGCTAAAGTCTTTCCAAAACCTATGTGAAAGAACATCATCGAAAAAAAGATGCAACATATTTTGGCCAAGTGGTATTGCCGTAGTGTGACATCATCAGCAGGCGCAGGACCCCGAGCAGATCCAGAACCTACACCGCCAGAAAACTAGCATCGGCATTGCATTCTCGCGATGGAATTAACTGAAGGACTATCAAAATCTGAGGAGTCACGCCGAGGTCGCATGCTTTCTGCTTGACATGCAACATTTACCATAATGTTTTTTTTAAACTAGCGACAGTCACGGTGATATGGTGTAAAACTACCCTGAAATGTATGTACTGCCCCCTATAGCCAGGAAACTACACACTGTCTCATTAATTTTGCTCAAAACATCTGTAAACATTTTTGCCAACCTTTCAAACCTCTGCATAGAGAGGGCCAGGGTTTTATTGAGCTCCTCGATGATGCGGCTGGGGGCGTGCAGGCTGCCGTACTGAAGCTGGAGCGGGTGGCCGTGGCTCTGGTGAAACCCTGAAAGCCCAGCGAGCTGGGAGGGCAGCAGAATGCCGTGGTGGGGTGGCATGCCCGGTGGAGGGCCGCACTTTGGTGGAAGCGAGCTGAGGGGGTTAGGGGACGGCGACGGGGAGGAATCCAGCCCCCCTGGAGGCACACAAATCATCACTTTCTTGGGAGGCAGTGGCGGCGAGTGTTTTCCCCCGGGCATGCAGGGCAGCTTCACTGGCTGGCAAGAATCTTGAGAGGAAATAAAAGAGGAGAATTGAGGATTACTAACAATTTCCATTGAGTCACAGTAGATCTACTACCAGTACTGTAGATAAAACAGCTCATCAATAATCAGATGTAGCTCAGGCGAGGAATTAGGCCAGAGTAATTCCTCTTTCCTATTGCCGACAGATTGACATTGACACAGAGCTCAGCTGAGCTAACCCCAGGGGAGTTTAATAAGACTACTATAATCCCGTGAACATATGTGGCAACGCAGGTACACCGTTAGGGACAAGCAGGATAATAATACAGTTGATCCTGTGAAGGAAAACTTGCCTGTGCTATGGTTTGGGATCCTAGAGAAAGGCTTTGGAGGCAGAGCAGGTGGCTGTTTGTGGTAAAGCGGAGGCTTGGCCGGGGTATCCTGATGGTCACTGGGAAATGTGACGCATTTCTTGGCAGGGAGGACCATAGAAGTCTTGATAGAGGGCTCCTGAGTGCAGACGCCGGCGTCCATTGAGGATCGGAATTCAACGGTTGCTACAAAATGGAAAGAGGAAACAAAGCGGTGTTGTGTCAGCCGTTTTCATACCTGGATTTACAGCTTTAAAAGGATTCAAGGATTTTTTATTTTTGTTGTTGAGAAAATAACATTTAAGGCCATTTATTAACCAGGTTTCTTTTTTAATAAGCAGTTAGATGGAACTCACTGGAATATTGAGGCATGTTCTTGAGAAACTATCTGATTATACAACATCTTTTAGCCACCAAGAGACTGTTCAACCTCAGCCAGATCAAATTTCACTTCATTTGTACAATTATTAAAAATATATTTTTAAAAAATCTAATTTTTCTTATTTTCTCTCACATTTTGGTAAGAACCAGTGGACCAACCTTTTTTTTGCCTTTTCTTTTTGAAACGCCCTGAGGACAAACAGATTACCTTGACTTGTGTCAAATTGTAAATAATGAGTATCAAACACCACTGATGTTTTAGGATTAAATAAAAATTGACTCAGCCCTTAAGTTCGAGACATAAATTATTACGATTGTGAGGTCCTGTTTTTTTTTCATCTGAAACACCTGCCTAGGATCAAACCTCTGTTGTCTAGGGCACACCTGGAGTCTGTTATTTATGCATTTGTCCTGTCCCGACTGGACTACTGCAATGGCTTGTATGCCCGTCTGAGTCAGGGAGCGGGTTGCACGGCTCCAGCTTGTACTTGGCTGTGAGATTTCTGACAGGCACTAGACGCTGGGAACATATCACTCCGGTGCTGCCAGTCCTACACTGGTTCCCGATGCAGTACAGATCCTCCTGCGTGTGTATAGGGCTCTTCAAGGCACAACTGCACAGACATGTCCCATCTCCGTGTCTTCGCTAGGCTGAGCGGGAGCTGCTGGTGGTCCCCCACTTCAAGTACAGATCGAGGGGGGATCGTGTGTTCTCGGTTCAGGCTCCAACACTCTGGAACGAGTTGCCTTTGAGTGTTAGGCAGGCTCCATCGCTTCTGGTTTTTAAGTCTCGCTTCATTTTTATGTGATGACGTATCAGCATTAGGATCACAACTTTGCCTTGATATTTTATTGTTTTTTATCTCGTTTAACATGTTTTTATGATCGTTTCCCCATTTTTATTCGACTTTCTCTTAATGTTTTGATTGTTTTTATCTTTCTTTTAATGTTCCACAACACTATATTTGTTCTTAGCGTGTATTTTGTGGTTGTGTTCAGACCCTTGGTCTGCTGATAAGGTCGTGGAAGGTGCTTTATAAATAAACTGAAACTGAAGATTAGTCCCTGAAATTCTGTGTACCATGTCTACCATTTCTGTCCTTTTTACTTAAACTACATTTACAGCTTTTTTTTCCTTAAATAAACCACAAATATTTTACCTTTTTCGAAAATTTCCTTCAGCACCCCTCTCTTGATGAGCTCATCTCTGCTCTGTCGCAGGGACATCTTCCTCTCCAAAGCTGACAAAGAAAAAGATATTTTTAAGTAAATATAAAAGAAAATGCAGTAATCTAGTAGTGTTTTCATGGACTGTTTAAACTTGGTCGACCCATTCAGTAGATCAGGAATTACTGAAGATACAATACTAAGCTTTCAGTATTTTATCACGAGATTTAGAATTGATTTTCACATTTACAGATATACTAATATAATCCATGGTTACATAATAAACTACAGGCTACAAGAGTTCAATCACAGAAAGAGTGAATGCATAATGTGGACAAGAGAGAATCTCTGAGGCTCTGAATATTTGTCATCACACTGAAAATGAAAAAGGACAAAAACAAGACATGTTTCAAACAGAAGCATCATGTGCTGAAAGATGCTGGAACAGCAGCTCATGCTTACCGGTTGTCATGGGAACACAATATGCTTTTACAGAGCTTTTAAGGAGCTTTGCAGTAAAAAATAAAAATATTTGACCTGACCAGAAGAACTCAATGAAATTTTATCAACAGACAAAAATCGACTGGAGCTGGGCTGACCAACGCTGCTACGTCGCGTATTAAACAGCTTAAAACGAGGTTGGTGAACATGTCTATTTAATTTGAAATAAATGGACGTGCTTCTTTGTTTCAGCTTGTTATAAAGCTCAAATAACATTCAAACGTGCTCAAAAGAAATCAATTTAAAATATTACTGCATGAAATCCAACATGGCAAATCTAATCTAAAACAGCAAAGTAATGAGAACTCTGATTTTCTGGTCGGCCAAAAGGCAGATTGCATTTATTCAACTTAATTGAAAAAAGCAATTAAAAAAATCTGAGGATGCTTCTTTAAAATGCTTCAATTTATTCTTATTTATTTATTCTTTTTTTTTTTGCAAGGCCATTAATTTGTCTATAAAAATTTTGGAGGCAATGACCTGAAAACACAAAAAATATGCAATAAGTATATTTAGCATCAGGAAACAAAGGTTTAGGTGGATTCTAACAATCAAATAGGTAGAAAACCTCATATTTAGGCTTCTTCTTGAACAAAATCTCCACATTATATGCTATTCTATCAGATGTTCAAACTTTATGGACCAAAATACTTTTATGATGTTTTTAAGAGTTTAATATCTAAGCCAAATATATAGATAGTGTCTAAATAATTGCACTTAGTCATAACAAATCTTGAGTAGTGTGCAAAAGTGCAATGCAATTTTTCATGACTCTGTTTATTTGTTTTAACAATTACCTAATTTGAAAAAACTGCTGTTAAATGCTGCAAAATAAAGAGTTGGCTCTTCTAAAAACACACAATGAAAAACAAGCCTCTTGTTAGGAAACACAAACAGATGCTCCAGGAAGACTTCTTGTAGTAATAAATCATGCACAAGCTCAAAAAGCAATCACGTGCTTCTATTTTTACGCTTCAAACGTCGAGGCACACTTATCAGCTGGCTGAATGAAAGCAGCCAACGATCAAGGTGGTTATTTTAAAAACCCAACCTAGCGTACACGAACCAGTTAGGAATGAGAAACGAGGACGTGCAGCAACACTTGAGCACAGAAGCCTCCCACCAGGCCTCTGCAGCACAGCTTCTGCCATCTGTGCTTCATGATCCAAGAGTCCCTGCTCTGAAAATGCGGGGATGTGCTCAATGTTAATTCAACCTCAGAACAGATTTGGGACAATCCTGACCCGTTCGCTGCAAAGATTTAGCAGCTGAATCCAAAATTAAAAGCACAAAAACAAACATGCAAATATCAGACTGAAAGATTTCTGACGTATTTCGGCTCACAAAGCATGTTTCTGTTAAACTATTTATTCTGTTATTCTGGTTAACAGATGTTCAAAATGATGCAGCAATTAGAAAATTACTTTGTAGGTGATTGCTGCTTTTGGTTTTCTTGGAAAATAATCATATTATCACGCAAATGTCACAAAAAAAGAAACTAAAATCTGCACCGCTGGAAGTCCAGGAAGTCGTTAATAGAAGGATCATAAAACCCAAGTGATTTGAGCCAACTGGAGATGCTATTTTTGGGATGCTTCTGCAGGCATCCACATCAAAAAGAGTTATTTCCTCCCATAAGGCGGAACAAATTTAACATTAGGTCATGTATATCAGGGGGATAGTAAACAGACTTATCAAAGAGCTGACCCAGAACCAACAGAGCACATTTTCCTCTGACTGGCAACAACTTTATTAGATCGTTTTCTCAAAAGCACTGCAGGCAGGCCTGCACTGTTAACCTTTAATTTAATTTATAAAAGTTCTGAAAAATAGAGTTAAAACCCTAATATGTCGTCAAAAGAACGTTTTATGTTTGTTGCAATAAAGTTAATCGTTTTAGCAAACCTACGCCTGGCTTCCATGACATGTTAGTTGATGCCAGCACTAAAACATAAGCTTTACTGGGAATTCTGCAGCCGTAATCTGAATTATTGTGAAAAATCTCCTAAAGCAGCTGCACCGACAGGGAAGCTTAAAGTGAAAGTGCTGTAATATGTTCAGGGATTATAAAACCATTTCACCCAACAATTAAAAAGAAAACAACCTACAACAATTATTCAATGCTTCATGACATAATCGCAGTGCGGTGGGATAAATCCACTTACGCAATACCATTAAATCAAAGCTTTAATGAGAGTAAACTGTCGTCCAATCTGGTAGCCTGTCTGGACATGGGACAAAAACTGGCTGAAGAGGATCAAACAAAAAAGAAAAGATTTTTTCTTCATTATTTTGGGCGAGAAATTTTAATTTTTTATTTCATTATGGGTTTTTTTGTAGGGAAAATGTCACTTCAAATAGTCTGTGTTGCAAAAATATAGATATTTGCAGCTTTGGACTGTGCACATTAAGTTTAGGGTCGTCTGTGGTGCAAAACTTCAGAAATCTGCACCAAGACGAGAGAATTAGACGCTAATCAGGTCGACTCAGCTAAGAGCGTAATAAATGTGATAGCCACGCTCATCTTCTTTTGATTAGAGAACACTACACTTAGATTTTTAAACGTAAAATAATTAATAAATACATTTTAAAAAGCAAGTGAAGTGACCCAGATTGTCAGAACACATTCTCCCAGCCCTGAGGCTGAAGAGCTCAAAGGAAAGCCTGCTAAAGAAAGTCTTCGAGTGTCACGCACATGCACGCACACACACACGCGCACACACACACACACACACACAAATAATGCAGTAAAACTTTTGCAGAGTCTAGAAAATTTTGACGTCCGTTTTGTTTTTGGCACTTTTCTGGACTGCTGGAATAAAAATCTGACATTTACTTCCATAAATAACTTAAACTGAGTGAGATAACAGCCTTTCTGTTTGTGGTTGCAAGGAAATCTGCTAATTGGATTAAAAACACACGCAAAGATAACATCAGTGTACTAAACGCTTAACTTCTGCTGAGTTAGATCTTTTTCTGATACTTTCACTGCGGAAAATTTACAAAGACAGCACGATAAGACAACTATAAGGGCCCGCCTCCATCTTTCCTGAGGTAAGAGCGTGATCCCTCAGAGCTGCAATTTATCTGATTAATATCATACCACATCTATAATCCTCTATAGTGCTCGACGTTCAATTATCCATAACAACATCTGCATGCCCAGCAGCTGGTCAGCTCCCTACTGATGCAGCAAACATGATCAACAGTTTGACTTCACTCATAAAGGTGGGAGCAGCAAGGAAATGCATTTAGGGTCTAAAAGAAGGCAGGGAAGCTGCAAGTGTGGAAAGAAACTGCAGCAGCACAAAGGAATAAGAGGGAAAGTGGCCAGTAATACAAACTGAGGTCTAACAGTGGATCAGTGACCTTAAATCCTGCAGAGTGAGTTTTTAAAAAGTGCTTCGACTTGGAGAAACTGCTGCAGGCAATTGCAAAGTTTGGAGATGATTCCTTCAAAAGAAGGCCACTTTATATTTCCCTAAAAATTATGTTGACTTTGCTGGAACGGCTGACAGAATCTGCACCACTTTTCTGCCATTTGAATTTACTGCACTGGCGCTGCTTTCTGCAGAGGCGTGGGCCACATCCCGCTGATTTGGGGCTTTAAAAGTTGGGTTTCATGCTTCATGCTAAAATGGATGTGACAGAGCATTGTGCTGCTTTAAGCCGCAGATACACAACGAGCAGTTGAAGTGGCCGCGTGAGCTTTTAGAGCAACTTGGGAGACCGTTTCCAACCTCAAAACAACAGAATTTCCACTTTGAGGCGATTCGTTTAGATGCAACGAGTCACTGTTGGGTTTTTTAGAAGAGGATTTAGCATAGCGGTGAAATATTTGGAAAAATCAGCAGCATTGGTAAAACAATACGAGTGGATAACAAAAGTGATGAAAAGAGCCATTTCTCTCAACTCCACTTTGTATTAACCGCAAAATAAAGCATCTTTTGTTGCTCGGCTCTTGATTATTGTCCTTCACCACAAAAGAGAGATGCCGTGATCGTGGAGCACGCACAAATTTGACAAAGAGGATTTACAGCAACAGCATGATTATTTTATCGAGTATTTTCTGTGGCGAAGCATCTAAAGCTAAATAATACATTTGATCAGCTCCTTTGAGCCCAACTGAAAACATAACCCAGAAAAACAAACTTCATCTAAATCTTTGCTGAAAGGTAGAATGAACATAAAAAAACTCTTGCATTTGGTAAAATGGCAAGATATTATAAAAACTTAAACCAATGTCACAGAAAACATCAAATCAGATGGAGACTGGATCACTTTGAGAAACTGATTATTTAATATTACTAAACTAGAACACTGTGTCCTGTTCAGGTTGGATTCAGAGGTAATTGATCGTCCTCTACAAAGGCAAGAATTTTGCTTTCAGTCTGGGACGTACAGTCTGACAGTCTGCCTCCTCCGGTCCACCATGACACAGTTCAGGATGTGTCAGCCGTCGAAAATAAACACAGCCACATCTGAGGACGCCATGTTCTTCACTTGGCCCTGACAACACAGGGCTGGAAGATCAAAGGGAATCTAAAGAGACTTCAAAACGTGGAAAGATGCACCTTCTTTTCTGCATCAAAGTACTGCTTTTTATAAATCCGCTGAAACAAAATGTTCGTTATGACTTAAGTATATAAAGTGAATATCTAAATTTAATGGTTGTTAAAGGATGCGGTGTGTATATCATTTCTTAAAGACCAAGTTCACTTGTTTTTTTTTCAACATATTTGCAGTGGTCTCTGGGATAATAGAGTATAATAGAGTTGAGAGTCAATTTCTGTGGGGAAAAAAAGCTCTGGTGTTCCTGTTTCAGGAAGTAGATGTGAGCCAGAGTAAAGGTGAGCTGAAGGCCCAATACTAGCACTGTGCCCTACGTCCTTCTGTGAAGTGCACTTAAAAGAGGTGCACAGTAAGGCTTCAAGTGCATAGTACACAAGTGTGCCGAATTAGGACAGGGAGCATTGCGTCATCGACCGTGACGCATGCTGGGATGCCGGTCGATGTTTGTGCTACTTTTTAAAAAAATCTTTATTAACAACTTTCAAACAAACACATATTTGACTAAGTTTAAATTCATTGCTGTCCACATTAAATCTTAGTCTAAAACGTTCAGAGCATGAATAAAATATCATTAATCGTCTTAAAATGAACCTTCTTCTCAAAATTCCCACACAGCAATGGATTGTCCATTGATGCGGACTTGGGCAAAGTGCGGATCAAGTGTGCAAAATGGGCGTGGTCACATTTTGCATTTAAGAATCGGTACACCCTACACACTTGCACCCCTGGCCAGGAATGCGCAATTGAAGGGTGCAAGGGTGGAAGTGTGAGTATTGGGATCGGGCCGAAAACGTCAGGTTTTGGAGTCTTATTTCCTGATATTTGGACATCTTGTCGCTGATTGGCTAACAGCAATGTGACTCTGCTTTGCAACATTGACGTTTTCACAAATAACACAAGCCTGAAGGAGTTCTGCCGTGTTCTGTAGTTGCTAATGCTAACGGTTAGCTTCTACTAGTTGAGATGTTTTCTGCTGTTTCCTGGACGCTAAAGGAACAAAATCATTTCTCGTCGTGAGCCAAGATGGGTGAGTCCATTAATGCAATGTGACGTAGATCTGAGTGTTTTTTCTAACCTGTCTATTTTCTATTGGTGGCCAATGCAGGAAATAGGGGTAGAAGATTATTTTCACATTTAGCCTGCAGGTGAAACTCAGTGACTGATCAGATTTAAGAAATAACAAGTAAATAAAAGTGAACTTGGTCTTTAAGATAAGATCATCTTAGTTTGAAACACCAGTGAGATAAACAGTGAGTGATAACTATTCCTGCACGGCCTTTTTCTTATTTGCATTCTTATCAGAATAAAGGAAAACGTTGTCACATACCAGCAGAGGTCTGCTTGAACTTTTCACTCTTCTTCTTTCTCCATTTCCAGGGTTTGAGGAGGCGCCCCAGAGTTGCAAACTTGCTCCTGTGACGGATGGGTGGAGTGTGGGTGCCAGAGACCAAAGACTCGGAGCGCATGGCAGCCAGCCTCTCTACTTCATCAGCTGTTAGAAAACAAACAAAAAACACAAAACCTTTAACACAAGGGTCTAGCTGAGGGGAGGAAGCAGAGGTGGTGATATTCTGGTAAACCGTTACACAGGAAAATCTCAGCAGTGAAAGCGGCACACTTTGGCTCTCTAAAGAAATGTGTAGTAACCGGATGAGACTGAACCAAGAGCATAAACAAACCTGCACGTCAGATATCATTATGCAGAATGTGCTCCGAGTATAAACAGTCTGAGGCTGCTCCACATCGAGCCGTTGGCACGTCTTGCCAAAGTACACTAAACAGACTGATAAGCACCTCATTAATGAAAAATCTTCCCACTCTTCATGAAATATTCACAGAGCCCAGCCTTTTGACTTTAAATTACCGTCTGACATCAAAAGCAAAGAATGTGGAGGAAAAACTCGTCCCAGTGCAAACTATTACATGAACAAACTGATGCAACCGCAAACGACGACAAACCACTCCACTTACAAAGCTAACGAGTTCGACACAAGAAGAATAAAAGGTAGATAACCAGTGGAACTCATTTAATGGGCTCTAATTTGAATTAACAATATGAATAATTTTATAAAAGGGTTTAACAAACCGTAGATATTTATGTCTCAAGCAGCCCAAAATGATTTTATTGTTCAAATCTATTCTTATAAAATAAGTTTGCATCTTGTTTCTTCATTGTGACGTGCATGAAGACCACAGCAGCATGATAGCATCTAGTTATTATGCTTTTTATTAGCTAGCATCAGCCAATCAAAGGCTGAAATGTAAATATTCTTCATCTGCTTATTCACTTCCTGAAGACATATGTACAATGTTCCTTTCAGATGCTTTTTCTGGTTTTGTCTTTCTTGTCACACACCACTTAACTAGACTCTGAGAACATAGAGTAGGCTAAACGATCTCATAAAACAACACGTCATGTCCCGTTGTTCAGAAATTCAAGAACAAATGAGACCAGAATAACATTTAAAGAGAACCTAGAATATAAACCAACATTTTCCTTGTTGTTGAATAAGACAGCTTGGGTGGTCAACAGTAGCATGCCAAAAAGTCAAAGCCGTGTGTGACCTACTTTTTATGTAAATTAGAAAGTTGAAAAAGGCGAGAGAAAAACTTCTGATCTGAGAAAACCTTCCTTAACACATCATAAGGGGGAGCCCTTCCCCCTCAAACCTGCATGTCTCCAGTGTCTGAGGCCTTCTGGGGAAACCAACCAATCAGCTAGCAGCTCATTATCATATTCATGTCCTGACCGAGTGGGAGGGGCAAACAGCTCTTTTCACAGCAAGGCTGGTTTAGGGGGTTTAGAATGGCCTGTATCAGGGACATTGCACTACTTTGTTTGATAAAAATAAGAAGCCGCTAAGTATATCCGACAGACTTACGCACGTTGGAGTCTAAATAATCCAATGTTGATGACAAAGCCGTTTCAAACGAACGTGGTTCCTGCGCCGCCGCCATATTGCTTGGGTTCGCAGCCGCAGCTCTGACGTCATCTGCTACTCCCGCTCTGTGATTGGCCCACATAATAGAGCGCTGTGATTGGCCCAACCAAAACTATAGAGAGCTGTGATTGGACAGCCACAGCAGCGGAGCAGGCTGCGAGGGTTCCAATGAAGCGTGCCTAGACCAAACTTTGCAAAGCAAGAATTTGGTCTAGTTCACTAGGCTATGTGGACCCATGAGGCAACACTTGATATTTTAGAAGGTGTGTGTTCTGTTACATTTGGTATAAACTCAGGCAGAATTTCAGAACTGTTCAGACACGGTGGTAGTAGTGTGATGGTCTGGGGTTGCTTTAAGCTCCAATTAATGGAACTAGGAATATTACTCTATTAGAAATCCATGAAGAAGAATGTCTGACCTTTGACCTTATATATGCCGTGTGGCTGAATACAGATAATTCTGCAAGAAAATGAATGAAAACTTCCTCCAAAGACTCCTTACCAGTTACCACATACACATGAATACAGTTGTTGCTGCCAAAAGGTCAAACAACCTGTTGTTAAAGGCACACTTGGCAGTTTTGGCTTGTTTTTAGCACCCCCTAGTGTCTGTTAGTGAAACCGAAAGCGAAACTTATCTCCTCGCTGCGCGTTCGTCTTTTTAACACCTTAATCTGAAATGTCTCCTCAGCCTTCATTAGTGTCTACAGGAGCGGTTCATCACTAAATCAAACAAATCAGCTGTGTGCATGATCTAAAACATGCAGGAATCATGCTGGAAGAAGACTGTAGCACCAGGCATGTCAGCTCCTTTTTTTTAAGCCCAACAGGGAGGCGGCCCGCCACTCTGAAGTTGCAAATGCGGTATTCTAGCCACAGAGGGTGGTGGGGGTCTGAGTGACGTTTCATTAACCCTGTAAAGGGTCATTTAAGCACAAACTGGCTCAAGAAAATGATTTAAAAATATGAAAAAGTCGCATAATTGGCTTTAAATTGAGGTTTCTTTTCTTTTTCTCTTATTAAATGCAATCATCCTTTGGAAACTGTCTTTTGTATTTACTTAGGATTATTTTTGTCTGATATTGTAATCTGTTTGAAAAATCTGAATGGTGATTAACAGAAATGACATTCAATACATGACAAAAATGCACAACCCCCCCTAAAAACCAAAGAAGTAAGAGATGACCTCTACAGCATCTAATGCTTGTTGTTTTTGTCCCTCATAGCCTTGCTGTCAGCTGATGCAAACGCACAAAAATCCATTCACAATGTTTGCCAACACACACACAATCGCTTTACGTGTCAGCCTTCTCCCCCCGAGGGCGGAAAAAAAGAACAGCAGTATGAATAATGTGACACTAATGCAGTACAGACATTAACATCCTGCTGATAATTACCTGAATGCAATCTTATCAGGACACATTCCATAAATAACTCTGCATAAATCAAACTGAGAGTTAAATTCTTTTACTGGTAAAGACAGGAAACAACTCAGTTAATCGCTTTTAGCAACTTCCATAAACACAAATTCTGTTTTTAATACTCCCCAACCATCCAAGAGCCTTCAAATCTGTTCAAACCCTTGAAGAAGAGACAAGTTCATCATGCAAGACATCCCATTAGAGAGTTAAGTGATCCCTGTCCTCATGCATTGTCTCCAGCCTTCGTCCTGTTGCAAAATAGCTGCATTCTCCTCTTGTTGTGTGACTGGTTTTAATTAAAAACACTTGTTTGGCTACCAAGATGGCTGAGTGATGATGTAATGACACTGATTTAGAAATGGTTGTGCAAACAGGCTGCAAAGCTGTTGTTCTTTTAAGGATTAGAAATTCTGGAAACCCTTTTTTTACATGAGGGGAGCTTTAATGTTTCTTTCTTTGGGCACAAATGAAAATTAGGCCAAGCCAGAGAGAGCTGGAGTTCTCATCCACCAGAGGCCAAAACAGCAACAGTAAATTATCTTTGTTTAAATATTTAAGGTGCAAATGAATTAATACATAAAACAGTAAGAGAGAGGAGGAAAAAACGCCTGATTTGCATCTAATTACCACATCAAACGCACATTTGAAGCCTAGAGGCGCACAGCCATCCAACAGAGGAACCTGGATGCTGCAAACAACACATGGGCGAAACCACACAAGCCCACTCACTCACCGTCCTGCGTGTCGTTCCCGCGGCTGCAGTTGCTGCAAATGTGCTTTATTTCCTTCCCGATCTGGCAGTGGATCGTAAAAGGCATGTTGTTGTTGTTGTGATGCGGATTCTGCTCGTGGCCCTTCTTGTTACCCAGAGACATTATTCTGACCAGGCTGAACGCCTTCTTCTTGGGCTTCTCCACCGCCACGGGCGCGTTTTCGCGGCAGCCCGTGGACAGCCATGCGCCGTGCATGATGGTGGGCGCAGGATCCACCGCCGGGTAACTGACCGTCCTAAACATGGGGACGCGAAAACGGAGCAGCGCCGTCAGCACCACCGCGCCGCGGCTGAGTTAAAGGGCCATCGCTTGGTTGTAGAATCGAACGCTCCTCCGCTCTCTCTCTAAATCCCCCAACACCTTCACACCTGAGGTCCAAAGATGCGGCTTTTTGGCTGCGTAAAAGGAGGATATTGGGCAAAAAAGGCCAAACAGATAGATCCAAGAGAGCTAATAATAAATTAGAGGCTGAGTAGTGAATGGCAGTGACTACCTCTCCCTCCTGGAGCTCCGGACTGCAGTCGGTTGTGGCAAATCCACGATTAACGGGAGCTGAGCAAAGGCTGCCGCTGATTGGCTGCTTGGTGCGCTCCTCTAATAGGCTGCGTGGACTGAGGAAAAGTTCCCTCTCCATACATGATCCCTTCTGTTTAATCAAGCTGCACACTTCTGCTTTTATTATTAATTATGCAGCAATTCTAACACGTGCTTTAAATATATAAAGTTATGATTAATTGGCTTATTTACTGGCAATGAAAATGGGGAAGATGTTTTTTTTATCAGGATAGTGGTATAAAGATAATAACACAACAAATGTGGTGAAAAAATCATCAATAAATTAAAAAAACTACAAAGTATGCTTTAGGGACAATAAGGAAAATGCGTTTATAGTCACTATTTGCACAAAAATAAAACACAAAAAAATCAGAACATTTTCAAAGCCACAATAAATGAGAAACCAGCAGAAAAAAGATGGTAAATAAAGAAAGAAAAAAACATTTGACAATTTTGTTTCATGTGCTGCACAAAATTCCCTTTTACTTGTTGTTTATGGTATCAAAATGGAAAAAATCTGCACACTTCTATCTGCAGTTAGAGTTTTTTAATCAAGCTTTTGGTCAGAAGACCTTCATCAGGAGTCGTTTATGGTAAAATAATATTGTGTACTCAATAGCTTTGATATTATTTTGACAGTTATTTGAGAATTTGCTGGTTTGTTGCTTCATGTTACATCCTATGATTTTGTACCTGACCATACATACACTGCTCAAAAAAAATAATAAAGCAAACACTTAACACAATGTAACTCCAACTCAGTCACACCTCTGTGAAATCAAACTGTCCACTTAGGAAGCAACACTGATTGACAATCAGTTTCACCTGCTGTTGTTCAAATGGAATAGACAACAGGTGGACATTATAGACAATTAACACGACATCCCCAATAAAGGAGTGGTTTTGCAGATGGTGACCACAGACCACTTCTCAGTTCCTGCTTTCTGGCTGATGTTTTGGTCCATTTTGAATGCTGGCGGTGCTTTCACTCTAGTGGTAGCATGAGACGGCGTCTACAACCCACACAAGTGGCTCAGGTAGTGCAGCTCATCCAGGATGGCACATCAATGCGAGCTGTGGCAAGAAGGTTTGCTGTGTCTGTCAGCGTAGTGTCCAGATCATGGAGGTGCTACCAGGAGACAGGCCAGTACATCAGGAGATGCGGAGGAGGCCGTAGGAGGGCAACAACCCAGCAGCAGACCGCTACCTCCACCTTTGTGCAAGGAGGAACAGGAGGAGCACTGCCAGAGCCCTGCAACATGACCTCCAGCGGCCACAAATGTGCATGACTCCATGAGGGTGGTATGAGGGCCCGACGTCCACATGTGGGGGTTGTGCTTACAGCCCAACACCGTGCAGGATGTTTGGCATTTGCCAGAGAACACCAAGATTGGCAAATTCACCACTGGCGCCCTGTGCTCTTCACAGGTGAAAGCAGGTTCACACTGAGCACATGTGACAGACATGACAGAGTCTGGAGACGCCGTGGAGAACGTTCTGCTGCCTGCAACATCCTCCAGCATGACCAGTTTGGCAGTGGGTCAGTAATGGTGTGAGGTGGCCCTCCATGTGCTCACCAGAGGTAGCCTGACTGCCATTAGGTACTGAGATGAGATCCTCAGACCCTTGTGAGACCATATGCTGGTGCAGTTGGCCCTGGGTTCCTCCTAATGCAAGACAATGCTAGACCTCATGTGGCTAGAGTGTGTCAGCAGTTCCTGCAAGATGAAGGCATTGATGGACTGGCCCGCCCATTCCCCAGACTTGAATCCAAATGAGCACATCTGGAACATCATGTCTCGCTTTAGTTTTGAGTGAGACTCCAAATCCAGACCTCCATGGGTTGATAAATCTGATTTCCATTGATCATTTTTGTGTGATTTTGTTGTCAGCACATTCAACTACATAAAAAACAAAGTATTTAATAAGAATATTTCATCTGAGGTCTCCTCTAGTGGCTGGTTTCAGTACAAGTTATAAGCACCACCACATTTATGCACACTACAGTGGGTATAGAAAAGAATCAAATTCTTTGGAAAAACTTGCATATTTATCCTTTCCAGCCTTAAATGGAAACACAATCAAAAGTCTGCCAATGGGGTAAGCAAAAGAATCAAATGTATCAGTCTAATTAAAAACCAGCAAAAATAATCTAATGTTAGATTAGTTAGTTTTAAGAATTCTAGTCAAGCAACTGTTGCTTCCTCCATAGGCAGATTATTGTTGTCTTATTTTAAGTTGTGCTGTTATTCTAGATAAAAAAATGACTAATAATAGTAAGATAAAATGTCTACAAATTATTAGTGTTCTAACTTTCTTGAGAATCAGTTTTTGCAGCTCAATCTAGATTTGTAAAGCTGATAGAGAAGAATCCAACAGACTCAAGGCTGTTATTAAAGCAAAAGGTGCTTTATGGTTAATGTTAAATTGTACACTGGTCCTGTTTAAATACACTTCTGCTACTACTATACTCTAGTTTCTCAACATAGCTCTTAACATGTTGCTACATGTTCAAATATTGTTTCTAATTAGTTATTTTATTATTAAAATAAACACATTATTGTGAGCTTGTGAGTAAAAAAGCAACATGATCATGTCCATAAATGGATCATCATGGTCACACTTTATCTTCAAATCCAGGACTATCAAACATTAGCATGATGCAACCAGTGTGCAAAGACAAATGACTGCATTGGCTCATGGTTGATGTGCAGGATGATGTTGTAGGTAGTGCACCAGACAGGTGTACTATTGTACATTGTAAATGCACCAAAGCTTAAAGGAAAATTACAGTCTTTTTAATAATCTGACACAATCACAGTACAGTCCAGAGACTTCAAGAGCACAACAAAGGGAACTACACCAGTGATAAAAAGAAGCATAAAGCTTAAAAAATGACAAGCAGCCTAAAGAAACTTTAAATATTCATCTTTTTTTTTACTTCAAAAATGATCAAATACCCACTTATTTGATCCCTAAAGTTTTTGGGATAATTGCTTTTATTAATGGCTGCTAATGAGTCATGAACAATGGGGAAAGATAAGAAACCCCAGGGCAAATCCAAACACATCTCCAGCAGAGCATTGACTGATTATGGACTTGGGGCTGTTGTGGGGGGGGGTCCAAGTCTTTGATGTTCACACAATGAGCCAGAGCTTATTGTAGTGGCCTCAAAGTCCTTTTTGAAATGAGGTACAGAGGCAGACAGATTTACTCCCACCAAGAGAAGCAGTCGCCTTCAGCGGTTGGCTTTTTGGAGCAAAGTTAAGCATTTTTGATGTGCGTTTAAGTTTAGAAAACCATCAAAAGGGAGTTCATTTACATAGAAGTTGTGCAAAAACTTGGAAAATAAAGGAACTACTTTGATGTTAAAGCAGACTTTTAACACATAAATGGATTGGTGATCAAAGTATGCATAAAAGTTTTTATATTTCTCCTCTTAAATTAGTGCAACTCTAACCTGACCCAGTTGTCACCATCTGGAGCAGTAACATAAGTCAGGTGAACAAGGTCAAACTGTTGCAAGGTGTCACTTTTTGCAAGAAGAGCAAAATGAGGTCAGCATTAAAGTTTGTAATTTTACAAAAATCTGCCTGAAAACTTTAAAGCAAGTGGTCCGAGTCGAGATGAAACCCAATTGTTGCGGTTTGCGTCACGCTCTTTGTGTTTGTGGCTTTATCTGATCAGCCTTACAGGAATCCGATCAAAGATGAGTCATTGGCTGAGTAGTTATGTCACCTCTGTGTCAGATGGTGACGGTCACCGATTTAATCAGCCGCTCCCCTCTGATGTCCTTTGTGAACCTGCCTCACGTTAACGTGGTGGAACACATGTTCAAATTTTCTTACAAAAACCATGAATTTATCCATTCCTGTAGTTTCAAATTTATAGGTTTAATTTCATTTTTATGACGCTCTAAAGCTCTAAAAATCTTTTATGAATCAGACTGAAATTTACATGCCTCAGTCTTCACACAACACATTTTTTCTCTTCTTTTTTTCGCTGAAATGTTTTGCGTTAACCCTTTTCAGTTCCATTCACAAAAATTCTCATTTGCTTTAGCGAGTCAGATTGTTGCTTTACTGCAGACAGCTGGTCATTCTTTGTTTAAAAACGTGTGAAACACATGACTCAGCCGAGGCTGTGTTCATGTGTGTCATAGTGGAGTCATGGCGGACATCGAAAACTGCTGAACTCCAAATTAAGCTTCATGTTTTTTAATATGTTATAATCAGGGAGTGCAGCTTAAAATGTGAAAATGAATCATTTTATAAATGAACGTGTTTCTTGTGTGAAAATCAGTAACACTGATCTACAAATATTTCAAACATTATTTCAGTGTCACAAAGACATTTTATTTGATATTTCTTTTGCTGCATTTGATAAAAGTCAAATAATCCACATTCGTGCAAACGTGCAGTTTTACTTTTGTACCAATAAGCCGATTACAAAGACATGCTGGACTACAACGTTCAAATCTAAGGATAAATGATGCATCTGTTAGATCTTATTTGTCTTGTCTAGATTTTTTTATCACCTATAGGATCAATGGGATCTCATGAGGAGATAAAATGGTGGTTTTGAACAATCTGCAGTTCAAACATTCTTTAACAGCCAAATAAAAACAATAAATAATGAAAAATGAATGTCTAATAAAATTATAGTTTCCACAAATAAGGCAACAGGTCAAAGTTGACAAAGTAAAATACTACTCTCATCCACTTGTACAGTTTCTTAAACGTGCACGCTGCACCATCCCTGTGAGTAAAAATCTGAGTTTAAGCTGGACTCAATGTACCAAAAAAAAACCTTGAAGACCTTCCAAAAGCAACAAACATTTGAAGATGGTTTAAAATATATTTTTTTAAAATATGGAAGGGAAATAAAACGTAATAAGCAGTGGTGCCCCCAAGGGGTGGCCAGGGGTGGCGATGGCCACCCCTAGAAAATTGCTGGCCAGGGTTCTTGATAAATCATGTTAATGTTCACTCAAACCATAAATTCATTTAATTTAATCAAGAAATAAATGTAAAACAAAATAAAAAAATATAAAATGAATGAGTAAATAAATAATCAGAATTTGAAAATATGTATATATGTTTCTGCTGCTCACCATTTTCAAAATAAATTTATATCTCCGTAGTTTTTTGTGAAGACAGCAACAGGCAAATAAAAAATTATAAAATTCGAAAATACATTTTGAAATAAAATTTAAAATAAGTGAAATGTTTGTATTTCTCAATTTTGCATCAGTGTTTTGGATGCATATTGTTTTTTAATAAAAAAGAATAAAGGAGCATGCAATGCATCGCCACAGGCTAAACTCACCCAGAGTTACCACACGGACCAATTTGGTGTGCCAAGATTTTCTCTGGCCCCGTCTGGCCACCCTTATCAAAAATTTCTGGGGGCGCCTCTGGTAATAAGGCAGCTTCTTTGCACAGGAATGAAGAAACAATGTAAAGTTCTGCAGCACCTGTGTGTCTCCTTTGCAACAATTATCTTATATGCCATGTTTGTTTCCCCCAGTAGTATGGTACAGTCAGGCATATTCTGAACTTCTTAGTGCATTCAATTTTCATTCCTGTATGCAAGAGGAGAAAGCCGTAAAACATGGTGTGCATGCATTTCAAGCAATAATTTTGCATGCAGGAATCGTTCAAAGCTAAAACAAAGTCACAAAGTTAGCCAACCTGCACAAAAAAGCTCCAAAATAATAACATCACCCCTCTAAAACTTTGTCATTTTGACTTTTATCCTGACTTTTTGCACCCTCACAAAGATGCAACTCACCGACTTTCACAACATACTAAAATATTTATTTTCTTTTTAAAGCTGATGTCACCTGTAAACCTGAACCCAGCAGCGCGCATGGCACAAACATTAAACGACAACGAATGTTTGCAGGAAAAAATTGCCTGACTCAGCACAAAACACTCATCTGATGTCTCAGATGGCTAAAAAACACTCAATGCTTTTATCAAACTGTCACAATACACTTCAACTGTTACAGTAAGCTCACCCAAAGCCTCTCAGAAGTGTTTACCAATCCTCCCTGACCCAGATACGGATAACACCGGCTTGATTCCATGAAGAAAGCGGCTCTTTTGTTCAACTAAAGCAAGTGTGGGTTTTAAAATCCTTACTGGGATATTTTGTTTTAAAAAAAAAGAAACATTGATGTTGATTTTGTGATTCTTTTGCAGTTCAATTTACAATTCTGGTTCAAACTGGTTTGCGGTTCAGGTTTTGGGTAAAGCAATCTTACAACTTCCGACCGAGCAGCCTGTCACTGCAAATCTGCTGTTCCTATTCTCCGTGTATCTCTGTCTCTTTCCATCTGTCATCCTCTCTCTCTCTCTCTCTCTCTGCATTATTGCCTATCTTTTGTGGGAAATCTTATCCCATAGTCTTCATCACTGGAATATTGCACCACATTTTCATGATGTCTCTCTTTTTTTTCCTATCAAAAGCATCCTGTCTTTATGTTTAAAGTATTCACCTCACCCACTGACTGGCATGGATCCTTATAGTTCTGCAAAACGACAAACAGACCATTTCTCTATATTCATAATAAAATGCATTATTTAAGTTGGTCCAGTTCTCTCTGGTCTGTCTTCAACAGGAATCATATTGGTGTCATATGCAAAAGGACATCATCACTAAACAAACCAAACAAGCAAAAAAAGATGTAAGAATTTGGATCTAAATGAGTATTTTCAAAGATTATTTTACAAATTATACACAATTGTAATTATTTTCTTCTTAATTAAATAAAAGAGTATAAAAATTTCAAAAAAGAAACATAAAAGAAGCAGCTTGAAGCATTCTTTTTTCAAACTTATCGATTTGCATATAATGAAAAAATCAATCAATGAATCAGTCAATACACACCACTGTTACATTCTGTGCTCCATATGCTGTATGTTGCTATTAAAAGAAGTCAAAGGACTTCAAAATGCTAAATAATGCAGCAGCAGCTGGAGGAGGCCTCCTCACTGCAGAGATGCTCAGTTTATTGGTATATCTGATATAATGGCGCCATCTAGAGGCAATAGTTGATATCAACTAAACTACCTACAGTTGTCTGATAGTCAGCTGTAAATGGGGCATTTTAGTTAATAAATTGAAGTTAGGGGTACAGGAGGTGTGTCTGTGCTTTGTAGGTCTCACATACTCAGTCATCATTTCAATGCACATTAGTTTGTGAAGGTAAAAAAAGAAATAAACTCACAAAACCTGACTTCATAATGTTACATTCACACAGACTGAGACAAAACCAGAGCGCTGAAATATACAATTTTATTTAAATTACACAGAAACAGTGTGCCGTCCATGTTTTTGGGTGATAAAAGCTAGTGATGATATGAAATTGTCCAGTTCTCCTGTGCAATATGATTCTATTCTGTAATGATGAGACTGAAAAAAAAAAGTCCTTGCTCTGCCAGCAGGTGGAGGTAGAAGAGTGTCACACTGACCTCTACCACAATAAACTGTGCAGCACCAGCAGAGAAGCAAAGAAGGAATGAAAAGAGTTTGAAATGCTCAAATCCATAACAGCATCTCAAATCTGATTCAGCATTTTAAATTTCCTGGTAATAAAGTTAAACTGTTTAGATGAGACCTGATAAAAAGGAACTTATATTGAAAAATCCCTCAACTTTTTTTTATTTACAATAAATCATTCACTTCTCTTTATTCATCCATCCATCCATTTTCTATACCCGCTTAACCACGCAGTGTCGCGGGGGGCTGGTGCCTATCTCCAGCAGTCTTTGGGCATACAGGCGGGGTTACACCCTGGACAGGTTGCCAGTCCATCACAAGGCAACAAAACCATGCACACACACCTAAGGAACAATGTAGAGAGACCAATCAACCTGACAGTCATATTTTTGGACTGTGGGAGGAAGCTGGTGTACCCGGAGAGAACCCACGCGTGCACAGGGAGAACATGCAAACTCCATGCAGAGAGACCCCAGACCAGGATGCAAACCTGGGACCTCCTTGCTGCAAGGCAACAGCGCTAACCACCGTGCCACTGCGCAGCCCTAACTTCACTTTATTTCATGCAAATGTTTAAAGGTCAACTTTACACATTTTAAATACATCAGTGGTCTCGTAGGAATGAATGCCTTGTAAGTCATTCTTTGAGGGGGGAAAAAAAGCTCCGGTGCACTTGTTTGAGGTTGTAGAAGTCAGCTGGAGGAGAAATTGGCAGAAGACCAGTGGCGGCTCGTCCATAGGGGGCGCTAGGGCGCCGCCCCACCACTCACAGGAAGGAGAAGAAGAAGATAGGAATCACAAAATATATTTAAAAAAACATAAAAAGTGAACTAAACGATCTATACACACCATATGGACTAAGTGCTGTGTGTAATCTGTGTTTAATAATGTTTTTTTTTTACTTTTAACACGGCCGAATCGTCGACGTACTTGTCACGTGTCCTCTCGCGGGCGCAGCAATCTTTACCATTGACTTAATATGGGCTAACTGGCGCATGTGCAGTGGGTCCCCAAACCGTCCACAACGAGAAAGAATAGGAGAGCGGTTGGTCGCATCTTTTAGCGATCGTCGCCGCCTCACCGGGTGAATTCTGCTCAGACCAGGGGGAGGAGATCGCTGATTGGTCGGGTTGTTCACCCCGCCCTGAGGGGAAAACTTTCCACAGGCTGGCACAGTGTGGCTCCATCTGTGCCAATTTGTCACGGCAGCAACACACTACTTCCACTGAATATTTTTTTGTTGTCCAACCTTTTAGCCATCTTTGCTATAATTGTGAAATCATCAGTGACAAATAAAGTTAATTGCTTCAAAACCTGACGTAGCAAATGCTACTAGTAGGTTCCAATGTGTGAAACCTCAGCCAATCGAATTGCTTGTTGTTGAGTTTTTTTCAGCTGGCTGGCTTTCGTGTTAACCAATCACAGGGAGAGAATCCACGTAAACAGGAAAATGATGAATGCGGGCGGGCAAACTCTTGTCTTTGGCAAAACAATGCCAGCAAACAGTCTGATCAGCTAAGCTTTTACGTTGGGATGTAGAATTTCACGAACCGAGTGGATTATTTTTACTACACCACACGGATTATGGCCATAACCTGCAGGTAAGCCTCATTTTAGCTTTTGGCTTCAGGAAATAGCATGCTGCCTCGTTAGCGGCTAGCACCGCTCCATACGGTTTGAACTAAGTGGTACTTTTTGTTTGTGAGTCTGGGCTTTAATCTAAACGCCGGCTGCTTCTGTGAATATCTTGCGTTGTGTCACTGTGTGTTTTTCTGGATACGTGTAGCGTCTATTTTACGGCCTCACGTTTATTTACAGCTTATGGGTGTTCTGTTTGTAGAAAGTGGATTCTATTGATTAGATTTAGCCTACTCCCCTTAAGCGTGTGTGCAGTTTGTGTAATATATGGGTGAATGGATGAATGTTTTTGTCAAAAACATGCTTAATATATTCGAAAACCTTTTGAATAACTTTGTTGCCGGAAGCGCTACTGTGACCGTCAGTTGTGTGACGCTGATGCTTAAGAATCAATGGTAATTTTGCGTCCCCTAGTGGTGATATGTGGTTAGCGCCCCACCCAAAATAAAAGTCACCGGCCGCCACTGCAGAAGACGGCAGGATTTAAAGTGTTATTTCCTTATATTTGGACATCTCACCTTTGATTGGCTAACAGCAACATGACTCTACCACTGACTTCATTTGTTCTGCAACATTGATGTTTTATCTCCATTAATAACACAAGCCTGGAGGAGTTCTGCTGTGTGGTGGAGTTGCTAATGCTAATGGTTAGCTTCTAATGGCCGAGACGTGCTCTGCTCTCTCCTGGACACTAAATCAACAACAGCCTTCCCCGTTGTGAGTCAAGATGGTCGAGTCCATGAATGTTAAGTGACAGTGTGACATAGATCTGTCAGGCTTTTCTGATCTGAGTGTTTGTCCGCCTATTTTTTAATAGAAGCAAATGCAGGAAATAGGGGTAGAAGACAATGTTTACGTTCACCCTGCATGTTAAAGCAACATTTTGCAACTTTTACACCTTAAAATTATGCTTTTTTGTAAAGTTTTTGCGTCATAGTATTATCTATTATGTTCATTTTCATACCTGTGATAGTGTTGGGGGGTCCCACGTCTGTTTACTGCACTTCACAGTTTTTGTGCTTCGGGTAGCACCAGAAGCACTGACTGGGTGTCGCTTTATGGCAGAATATGGCAAGCCAAAGGGATAAAAAATGCGTCTTGACGCCAAAGGGCGCAAAAACTCGCATGTTCCAAAAGCGAGCATTATGTCCGCCAAAACGTGCGTCTTGAACGAGCATTTTGCCGGATATAATGCGAGTTTAGAACGCGCATTTTTTTCCCCCTTTGGCTTGCTATAATTGTATAACGTAGACTCGCTGTAGCAGCGGCAGATTCACCAAAGAAAGCTAGAAATCCCTTATCAGAGGAATATAGGAAAAGAAAAGAAGAACGTGTAGAACAAGAGCAAAGACCAGAGTTATTATTGGGCCGTCTTTTCCTCGCTGGAGAGCTCTTTTAGAAAGAAAGGCATGAACTACGGACTCTAGCCTAGCCGTGCTGCTAATAGCTAGGTAAGTAATAAATGAATTCACCGGGGTTATTGTGTTTGGTCGGGCATAAAGTTGTCATACAGTCTTGATAAAACTATTTATTCAATGTGTGGAGGTGGAAACGTTTGTTTTCGTTGTTTTGCCTGATATTAGGAATGTAAACATGCCTTTTATGCCCCAGAGAGAGATTTAATGTTACGACAGTGACGTTACGCAGCAAGCCTCTAGAGGGCGACAGAGACCATATAACTGCAAAGTTGCGGAATGCTGCTTTAAACTCAGAGTGACTGATCATTTTCAGAAATAATAAGTAAAACATGGTTTCTCAGTGAACCTGCTCTTTAATGCTGCATCCACTGTTGTTACTTTAAAATCACCAAATGTGAGAAAGGATGTAGTAAACTTTGGTCTAAACTGGCTCCTTTTTTAATAGTGCACGGTGCTCACGCACGCACGCACACACACACACGCAAACGGACTCCAAAGAGATATGAAAATTGAAAAAAGCTTTAGATTGCAGCAAACATGGAGACGTGTGATGAGGATTTACCTGAACAACAAGTAACCTTGACAACAACATGCATAAAGATAGAAAATCTCTCGGCATTTAAATAAAACACACAACAGTCTGCTCGTGTGTGATCTGAGGATTTGTGCAGTAATCATCAGAAACATGAAGACCCAGAATTTTCTACAAGCTCAGCTGATACTTTCAAATCAAATCTACAGGTTTTTCATGGCTTGCATTCTCATCTGGTGAAATAAAGCAAAAAAAAAAAATCAATGCTTTTATTCTGAAATGTTTACTCATTCTGCTGACTTGAAGGCACATGTGGTGCAAAATTGAGCAAAGCTTTTACAGTGCTTCTTATTTCAGTCAAGACTTTGATTACTTAAGCGTATGAAACACACAAATGCTGAGTTTAAAGCCGACGCCCACAGGCAAAGATTTTTCCTCTTATATTAAAGTCATAAAACACCAGCAGGATGCAGTTGCTTCAAGGTGCACAGCTGTTGCAGATGCACCTGACAGCTCTCAGTCTTTTAAATCATGACTGTTGTGTCAGAACTGGAGCCAGGGTTTCACTTATTACACTCACTTTACAAACAGCCTTCCAGCAAAAGCTTCTGAAGGAACCCTTGTGATCTATTTCCCTCAAATCTAAAATGTTATAATAAATCCATCCCATGTCTAGCCTGATATTTATTAAAAAAGCTAATAATCCTGCAGAAAGAAGATCTGAGACAAAGGCAAAGTGAAGCAGCAGCTCCAGAAAGCTCGACAGATGGCTCACTGAATAAATCTCACAGGAGCACCATGTGTGAGAAGACATTTCTATAAAATATCTTTATGTAAGGATGATTTTTTTCCCAATTTACAGTATGCATAATGTTGTCCTGTGTGTAAAAATAAAAATAACATTTGCAAGATGGCAGATTGGTTTGATTTCTTTTTTCTTTTTAAACGTGCTTTCTGCAATAGGTGTAAGGCGGAGCCAGGCTGATGGAATAATAATAAAAATCTTAGCATTGCAAGTGAAACATTGCAACCAAAAGCTTCAAATTAACCATTTATGGATCCCTGCTTCTAGTGGAACTGAGACTGGTCAGCATTTTACCCTCAGGTAGCGTCCATAGAAAACATCACAAAAAACGAGAAATCAGCCGCTCTTTTTTTAGTTGCTATAAAATCTGTTAAACACTAGAAAGGCCATTTATTCTGATTGTTTTGCAATTTGCATGTTTGTAATGTAATTACTTTATCAAATAAAAACATACAGCCTTGCTAGTCCCTGACTTTTCCTAAATCAGTGCAAATTTTCATTAAAAATCAATTTCATGTTTATTGTGCAAAAGAGGGACAGAATATGATCATTTCTACCTATTTCGGCCGAGGAAGTCATTTTGACTGCCAGAGAATTTCTGGGCAAGATAGAAAAAAAATGCCAAGACTTGGAAATTATACAGTCAAAGAGCATCTCCAGCATTCGATCAGTCTTTCTCATCCTGTTAATTTTGTTATTTTTGTCTTTTATAACTAAAATATAAAGGAAGAAAGAAAATGTCCCACAGGCATGAACAAAATATGACCGTAGAAATGACCTTAAATAGATCGATAACATGGACAGTTACAATTCTGAACTGTGTATTTGGTTGTTCTTTTTGGTTGAAAAAAAAAAGATTATTTAGCTACTAGAATTAAATATTATCTGAAGTTGAATTTATTGGCAAGGCAGCTTTATTTATATAGCATATTTCATACACAGAGACAATTCAATGTGCTTTCCAATTAGCAAGAATAGCAAGAACATTAAAATGAGACAGCACAATTAAAATAAACACAAATTCAATGTAGATTTAAAAATTAAAAAGAAAAATCAAAGTTCAAGGGTGAGCAGTTACAGTGCAAAAGGTGCATTATAAAAATTGTATTGAGCAGTCTCAAAATGACTGCTCAGGCCATTCTAGTGTGAAATTTGTCTTTTTTTTTATCTCCACCTCTGCTACTGAGTACCTTTAAACAGAGTTAATTAAATTAAAATCAACAGTGGATCTTTGCTGATTGTTGGAATAAACTGCACTTTTGTGCAAGTTTAGCATTAGCACCATATATCATGAATATTGGGGGAACAATGACTTAATATATTTGCATTTAAGTGTATGAAATATTGTCATGGTGCACTTTTATTGTATTAAAGGTATGGTAAACTTGTTTAATCAATGCATTTGCAGTGGTCTCTGGTTGGAATGAATGCCTTGCAAGTCGAACTTGGGGCAAAAAAAAAAAAAAACACAATTTCTTGGATCAGCACTGACAAGCCTGCTGCTGCACAGAATGGCAGCAGACAGCAGGATTTGGAGTCTTATTTCCTGATATTTTGACATCTTGCCTTGAATTGGACAACAGCAACGCAACTCTACCACTGACTTGCAACGTTGATGTTTTATCTCCACTAGGGGTGTGCAAAGCAGCCAGTATTTGTATTTGTTGAGGGGGGAAAGTATTTGTATGTGTTTTTGTATTTGAGTAAAACTCAATTTTTTTGCTTTACACTTCTAATTTATGTTATAGTGTAGAAGTGTAAGTCAAAAAAATGTATTTTTACACCTATTTTGAGTTTTACTCAAATACAAATACAAATACTGGCTGCTTTGCACACCCCTAATCTCCACAAATAACACACCTGGAGGAGCATTTCTGTGTGGTGGTGTTACTAATGCTAACGGTTAGCGTTTACTAGCCGAGACGTTCTCTGCTGTTTCCTGGACGCTAAACCAACAGCCTTCCCTGTTGTGAGTCAAGATGAGTGACTCCATGAATGTTAAGTGACAGTGTGACGTAGATCTGTCAGGATTTTCTAATCCTAGAGTTTCACCGTCTATTTTCTCTCAGAAGCTAATGCAGGAGATAGGTGTAGGAGACTACTTTCATGTTCAGCCTGCATGAAGAACTCACAGTGACTAATTATAATCAGAAATAATCATTAAAATTTTTTTTTCAGTGAACCGCACCTTTAAATGAAAAGGAAACTCCAAGAGACTAATGATTTTCTGATTGCTAATCATGGATCTGATCACATACATCTTGTTTTGTTTTTAGTATATTTTACTCCTATGAAATAGTAATAAAAAATCTTCTCCACCAGAGAGCAGTGGTGCATCACAAACCATAAACTCAATCAAAGTAAATATGTACATCATCATTTTACTAATTGCTCATTTTACAGATTAGCTCCCATCAAATTAAAGCAAGCAACTAATGTTTCAAAGTAAAACAGCTGTTTGAAGAAAACTGAATCTATTCCACTCAGAAATGTGTAAAATGGACAGGCATGACTTCTAGAAAGGTCAGATATAAGTGCCTTTGTTTAGTCAGCTGAAGCTTTTTGTCCACATTTTCTTTCACGTCCTGCTTCCATGAAGCCTTTGTGTTTTAATCATTTTGTAGTTTTCTCTGTTTCAAAATGAGTCTCCTAGTTAATCAGAAAACAAACAAGCATTGCACCTGGTGAGGTGGTTAAGATCGACTTCCAGGCAGCAGCTTTACTTGAGGAGGAGGAAATGAACGTAATTCTTGTACTTTTTGTTCTTTATAAAACACAGATAGATCTTTCTTTACCTTATTGTGCTGACGTTTCGATCGTCGCTGCGACGATCAAAACGTCAGCACAATAAGGTAAAGAAAGATCTATCTGTGTTTTATAAAGAACAAAAAGTAAAAGAATTACGAAAAAACACACAGTATGAACGTACCAAAGAGGAAATGAACGTCTCTGTAATGAGAACTAAGTGGTTGTTTGTCGTTTATGATGAAATGTGCAGCAAAGAATAAAGAAATGCTGCATAATGTCTTAGTTCTCAGCAGATGCAATCGTTTTAAGGAGTTTTAGTCAAGAGTCGGGGTTGCTAAGCCGTTGCTGTGCCCATTCTAGCCGTTGCCATAGCAACCCCTAGCCACAGCCTGGCGCCGCCCATGTTTTTTAACTGTTCCTGGTGTTTACATTTTGATTTTTAATGGTTTTTTTCTGGTTTTATTTGGCAACTGCCGTTTGTTGTGTGTGACACTATCTATGCATTTCCTGCATTCCTCCTCGAGGGACTTTAGGTGCAGAGAATACTTTGTTATTAGTTCTTTGTACTCATACAGAGTTGCTTTCTCTATTTCAATACATCAATATTGTAAAAAAAGTGAAAGGAAAATCATGACATTCCTGTTTTGAAACTCAAACTAAACATATTTTGTTTTTTAACTGATCGGATATGTTCAGATAATGAAATAAACATCTACTTTGTGTAAACGATTTGATTGAATGGATCAACAACGTAACTTTTTGAGCGCACAGGAACAGCTAACCTGTTCCTCTGCAACACAAGAATTCTGATAAAATGAATAAAGCTGAAGATATTTTAAATAAAATACAAGCTAAATGTGATGAGAACGCAAAATTCTAAATAGTTTGAACTGAAGGAAAACAAATGTAAAAACAGAAATAACATTTCTTCCTGCTTTCCTGATTAGCTGAGTCGTTTTTATGGGTTTTTCAGCTTAGGAAAGTTTAGTTTTGCTTCACTAGTGAGTGACTGCAGGTAAAACGATGCTTTGCTGCATTTTTTGTTGACAATATTAAAATAAGCTTGGAGGTTTATTCTTTTTCTCTGCCTCTGGATCAGCTGATCCGTGGTTCTCTCGCTCGCTTGGTGAGAGAGGATTCACGAT
>SSNS01000412.1:177357-236590 GCA_006937985.1 Aphyosemion australe | reverse complement strand
CGTCACTTCCGCTGTTTATTTGCAGGCAGTAAGGGGCGTTGCCGCCCCCTACTGCCTGCGCCTTCCTGGTCGATCACCACGTCCCATGAATGATCCAGCGTGAAGGAGTGTACACGCTCTCTAGTAGCTTTGAAACCTCGATTGTGCTTGTTTTTGAACTCTTGGATTTTTTGGTAATCATTTTGGTTTTCGTTACTCCAGGTTCTTGCCTTGCAATGGCCACGCCTTCTCCATAACCACACCAGGATACCCTCACTGCCTACAACGCCTCTCAGCCTCTCTGCCCAACCCGCTCTCCCTTCGTTCACTGCTGGATCACCTGTTTGCTCTGAATCCCTAACCTGTCCTTGGATCGCCTCAGACCTGGAGACCCTCCCCTCTGAGCCCTGTACCTTCATCTGCCGTAAGTCCCTTTATTATTATCCTCTGGATTTATCCCCTGTTGTGAAAGGACTATTCAGACCTCTCTGTCTTCCAGACTCTGCACCAGAGCTGCAGCCACTTCCCTGATGTTGTCAGCGCGCCCTAAGTTCAACCTTACTTAATAAACCTTATTTTTTTGCTCTCAATTGTGGTCCTGTGCATGATTCTGCATTTCTTGTGTTAGGTCGATGCCTCAAAACATGACACAGCGATGATGAGTGCCTCTGTGCTGTCCTTCAGATCAGCTCTTTCTAGCCAGTGGTAGGATTTCTTGATATCAGCCACTCCAGTTATCTGTCGGTGGTACATCCCATGTAGGGGTTTGTCCTCCCACGATGGAATTTCCAGCACCTCCTCCTCTGTTTGCCATTGTCTGAAGCATTCACTGAGCACGTCATTTGTTGGAGCCTTATCCTTGATGTACTTATGGATCTTGGATGTTTCATCCTGGACAGTGGCTCACACACTCACTAGTCCTCGGCCTCCTTCCTTACGGCTAGTGTCCAGTCTCAAGGTGATGGACTTGGGATGGAACCCACATTGGCTCACAAATCTGGTCAGAACTAAAGTCAGTTTCTCTAAACCAAAGTTGTTCAGAGATCTATCTGCAGAAAAGATCTGAACTATTTCTTTTTGTTGCTAAAGGTGCATGGGGTTCTGTAGAAATAACAAATGGAGAAGCAGGCACCAAAGTTAACGCTAAAGCACCCTGATGCAGTTCAGGAAACAAAAGGAGCAAAACAGTAACACAGAGAATCAGAATCAAAAACTAAATTGGGCCCCTAAGTGAAACTAACTGGAATGTGGGAAGATAGACTTAACAAAATAAAACAGGATGGATTCTTTAAACACAATGTGAAACATAAATAATAAGCACAAAAGAATTAAAAATAAACTTTTTTTTGTCTTGAAATTTGTTCCTAAAAATTGAAAACTGCAAAAGTGTTTGGTCTCTTGGGAAAGGTCCTCACAGTCCTACATTGAATTTTCTGAACCCTAATGACAGGAGCTTTGATGTTCCTTTTTAAATATCGTTTAGCGTTGGACACTTCACCATCCTCAACAAAAGGAAAGATAATGTCCACAGTGCTGTGAGACAGCAAGCAGCGTTTAAATTTCCTCTTCACTGAGCCACGTTAACAGTCATGTGGATCATTATAGAGACCAGAGGGAGAACTGGAGCACGGTCTTCAATGTGAAACAGCACCATGAGAAAACACGAGGGGAAGCAGCAGAAACACCTTAACTTTAGATCTAAATTTCTGGATCTGTGAAACCATTTTATTGCAGCAGACAACATTATGTTTAGATTGGATCCTTTTGGCACTGCAGTTGTCCTTTCAAATGTATTGTTCAGGTAGTTTAAAGTTTGGCTGTGTGGAGTAGTTCTGAGCAGATGGCATCTCACCTGCAGCAGAAGAATCTTAGTTTGGAGAAAAAGGTTCTTAAGATGAATTAAGTCAACAACTACTCAGAATGTGGCCTGTTTCCTGCAAATTCATTAAATAATGTTAGCTATGTGCTGCTAAACATCCTGAACAGTAACAAAGCAGCTGTTATTTATTTGCTGTTGGTGTTTATAATAACAAAATATATCTGCAGGGTTCTAGGCCCAGGGCTCGGGTTTTATGTCTCAGACCGACCCACTTTAGATCATGAGGGAGTTTTCCTCTCCACATGCTTGCTTAGTACCATACCATACCATACCGTTTTATTTATATAGCGCAATTTAAACACAGCATGTGAGCTGACCAAAGCGCTGCACAGGCAACAATCACAAAATAATGATATTAAAACAGGTACAGTTAAAAACAATCAATAAATATAGAATAAAAGCAACCTAAAAGCAATTTAAAACAAAGGCAAAACAACAATAAAAATAGAAAAAAAAAGTCATTGTCCAAAAGCCAAAGAATAAAAGTGGGTCTTCAATCGTGACTTGAAGACAGCGACAGATGGTGATTGGCGAGTTTCAATGGGTAGAGCATTCCAGAGGACAGGGGCAGCACATACAAAAGCCCGCTCCCCCCTTGTTTTGTAGTTCATTTTTGGAGTGCAGAGAAGCAAGCGGTCTGCTGATCTCAGTTGGCGCACCGGCACATAGGGTGTGAGCAAGTCAGACAGATAAGATGGTGCAAGACCGTTCAGTGCTTTAAAAACAAAGAGCAGGATCTTAAATCGCACTCTGAAAGTCACGGGCAGCCAATGAAGATGCGCCAGAACCGGGGTGATATGGCTACGCCTGTGTGTGCTTGTTAAAAACCTTGCAGCAGCATTTTGTACCAACTGCAGCCTGTTCAGTGCCGTAGCAGGGGTGCCAATGAGGAGGGAGTTCGCATAGTCCAAACGGGAGGTGATAAATGCATGAATAACAGTTTCCAAATGGGACCGTTTCAGTATAGGTTTCAGGCGTTTTAAACGACGTAGTTGAAAGAAACATGATTTCACAACAGCATTTATTTGAGGGACCATTGAAAAACCGACATCCAACTTCACCCCAAGGCTAGTGACACTCTGTTTAAGGTCAAAACTTGGAAGATTTGGAACAGATGGTGTGCGAGATAGGTTCTTTGGGTCAAAAAGAATAGTCTCAGTCTTTGACTCATTGAGTTTTAGACAGTTTGCTGCCAACCACCCCTTCACATCAGCAAGGCAATCTGCAATTTGTAAGTCCATGTTAGGCCCATTCATCGCCAGGTAGATCTGAACGTCGTCAGCATAGATATGATAGCTGATGCCATACTGCTCAAAAATCTTTCCCAAAGGGAGAAGATAGACAGAAAATAGGAGGGGCCCCAGGACGGAACCTTGTGGCACCCCCCAGCTCAATGGAAGACAGGGGGAGATACAGCCTCCCATCTGCACACAGAAAGATCTACAAGTCAAATATGAGCGGAACCAATCCAGTACTGTACCCGAAAGACCGACCCATGTTTCACAATAAATAACACATAAAACTTAATGTCTAAAAAAGCGAACTTTTCCTTTAAATGGCGGTCAGACTTAAGCGGTCAGAAGTAACGGTCAGGGGTCAAAAGGATCCCTGAGTGGCCTAAAATTCTGAAAATATTCGTGGGAGTAGGTATTTATAAGTCAAAAACACCCTCCAAATTTGGTGAAGATTGGACCTTGGGAAGGGTGTGAATAAAATCCACAAATGTGTTTCAGAGGAGCGGTCAGAAAATCCATCATTAATATTTTAGATGTTTTGGCCCATAACTTTGGTTCTACGTGGATTAGAGACATGGGGTCTGTTTCCCTGAACTCGAAATAATAGGAGGAACAAGTAGAAACTGGAATGAAGTTGATAGAATGTACGGTTCTTAAATGGCGGNTATAAAACAATGCCGCCAATTTGACGCAACGCTAAGGCAGCATCTGGGAGCCTAATTCCACTAGTACATGCTTTGACTGACACCACTCTAATCTGTGCGAGAAGATTGTGGCTCCATTAGTACCTAGTATCTAGCCTAGTGAACTAGACCAATTCTTGCTTTGCAGAGTTTGGTCTAGGCACGCTTCATTGGAAACCTCGCAGCCCAAACCACTGCTGTGTTTATCCAATCACAACTCGCTATAGTTTTGGTTGGGCCAATCACAGCGCTCTATATCATGGGCCAATCACAGAGCGGGAGTAGCCGATGACGTCAGCGCTGCGGCCGCGAACGCCGCGAACCCAAGCAACATGGCGGCAACTCGGAAAACACGTTCGTTTGAAACGGCTTTGTCATCAACATTGGATTATTTAGACTCCAACGTGCGTAAGTCTGTCTGATATACTTAGCGGCTTCTTATTTTTATCAAAGTAGTGCAATGTCCCAGTACACCTGATATTCGCGTGTTTTTCATACAAAAACGACAGAAATCATTGAAGCTAGACGCTATTAAAGCCTCCCGCTTTTCCGTCGCCGTGATTACGTCATGTTGTTCGTCACTCTGATTGGTCCTAGCGCTATCCAATTGCGTGCTGACATTTTGAAAGACAACCGTAGATCCCGCCTCACGACTGAGAGCCGTCAATGGTTCGTGGCCAGACTATATATTCACATATATAGGATGGCTTGCCAGGCTACCTAGTATCAGCTGTAGCTCAAATTTTCAGAACCAGAGGCTGACCAGTTCTGTTCGTTCAGAGTAGGTACCATGATGCATATTCAAAAGGCTGTCGATCCCTGATTGGCTAGTTGTGAGTCACTGGTCGCGTGACTTGAGCAGCGACTCACACACAAAACCTCCACCCGAAGCGCCATTTTTAAAAAACTGACCGTGGTGCTTGCTTGTAATCAACGATGGCCAACTCAAAAATTATTCCTTGGAGCAATGGTGAGGTGCAGACCTTTCTGTGCCTGGTGGCCGAGGACAAAATACAGAGGGAGCTAGGTGGAGCCACAAGAAAAGAGTGGGTTTTCAAAGAACTTTTCGGAGCTCATGCAGGCTCACGGGTATCAGAGGACTAGCAAACAGTGCCGTGACAAACTGAAGAAAATGAAGCGCGACTACCGAACCACAACGGAAGGAGCGGATTGAACCGCAAATCTTGGAAGTGGTTTGATCAAATGGATGCAATTTATGGTCATCGACCAGCCAGCAACGGTCGGGAGAGCGGCCTGGACACCGCTACATCCATTCTTGAAGCCATGGATGATGGTGAGTGATTTGCAACTTTAAAACATAATTAAGTCTTGTCCGTAGATTTTACTAATCCCATCAATGGTGGCAAAAATGTTCGAACAAAGAAATAAAATGACTAGGCTCACGCTATTGTCCCATCCGACACGACAAAAGCTATGTATCAAGCTATGTATCAACGCTAACAAAGCTTTGCTTGTATTGCTTGTATTTTTCGGTCATGTTATCAATGTTGTGACTTTTAAGAAGTATAAACAAGGTCATTTATAAAATGTGGCACAATCGTGTCCTTTTTATCACTAAATCAAACAAATCAGCTGTGTTCACGATCTAAAACATGCAGGAAACATGCTGGAAGCAGACTGCAGCGCCAGGTGGTGGCTGCCATTCTGAAGTTGCAAATGCAGTATTCTGGCCACTGAGGGTGGTGGGAGTCTGAGTGACATTTTATTAACCCTGTAAAGGGTCATTTTAGCAAATACTGCCTCAAGAACATGATTTAAAAATATGAAAAAGTTGCATAGTATGGCTTTAAATAAAGTTTATTTAGCTATTAGCTCCTCATTTATTGATTCTTGAATGATTTGTGCTGGCGAAACTAAACTCATTGCTTTGTGTTGCAGGGAAACACCCATTTTATTGGAAACCTGAGACTCTGGAACAACGGCTATAAGATGCATTATTTTTTTTCCCAGCAAAACTAAAATGATATCTTTGCATTAAACAGCTTTTCTAACAGAAACAAAATTCTAGATTTGTTCAAGTAAAATATAAAGTACCTTTTATTTGTACAGGACTTTTCACAAATACAAAAATCACTAAGTGCTTTGCAGTAAAACAGAATAAAATGAAAGAAAATAAACAATAATCATGAGTAAAATAGAGTAAAACAAGAAATAAATTTAGGAAAAAGCAAGTTTAAAATTTAAAACATTTTTTAAACACGCAACAGAAGTAAATATTTCAAAACCATAAAACTGGTGCCGCTCATAAAGCAGGATGTCCCAGATCAAATCACTCGGATGTTTTATTGCCTGTCAGTGGACCTAAATCTCACCCAGGTGTTAAAACGCATCCAGGGGGTTGTGATACAGTTTTGAAGGAGTGCCGTGTGGTGCAGTGCAGCTCGGATTGGCCTGTACGTGTCAGGTTTGCAGCAGTGTTGAGAGGAGTCTGACTCTGTAAAGACACTTACTCAGCAGAAATGTCCTAAAGAGCTGCTGCACCACGGGGACGGCATGGTGACACCTTTTAACATTCATCAGCCCTGCTAGACAGATGGAAGCTGTAGCTCCCTGAAATCATCTGCTGAAAATATGCATTATTTCTTTGTCCTTTAGGTCTTCTACTCCCCTTTTTGCTTAATTAAATGCATGCAGGTTTAGATTTCCCAGCAGCAGTTGCATTTGAGAGTCAATATGATTCAGGCAGAGCTCATAATTGCTCCATGGCCATGCTTCGTTTTTTGGTTTTCTGTGAAATCGTAACTCCTCTCTGCTCAGTGTGCAAACCTGATACAAGTGCATCATCATGCTGCTTTCTTCAGCTTATGAGGCTTTTTTTTTTTTTTGAAAAGGTGCTTTTACATATCTTATGTGAAGGAAAGCACATTTACAAACGTGTGAGAGAAAAATAAAATATGCAGCGTCTCCTTAAGCCATCTCGCTACAGAGGTTGGCGAGAGTTCGGGCCAGGTGGCACTGATGGTGGACTGAAATTTTGCACAGCAAGAGTCCTTGATTTATTGCTGCTATTTTTTGCTATGATTTTCCCACTCATGTTTTATTCAAACCCAGGATGCTTCGGTACAAGAGGGTCTATTTGCAGCTGAGCAGAGATGCTGGATTCTTGCTTGCTTTTTTTGTTTCTCATGAAATCTTGCTGTGTGATTGGAATGAAGGATTTAATTTGACGAGGGAGCTGATATTAATTATTGCCTCTAATTATATCCGCTATGTTCACCACAGTAGCTTTAGTGTAGCTGCAGACAACTCAGAACATTCAAAATTAAACTGTATTTCTCCAGCTTATTTATTTAGAAATCTACTTTCCTTTTTTAAAAGAAAGTATCGACATTCAGAGCTGATGGTTGCTGAATCTACTCATTTCTTCCCCAAATGGGCATTTAAATTCCCAAAACATACAAAAGAATTGAAAATAACCCTACTTAATGTTTCTAAATGGTGATCTGGGGAAAAAAAAACACAAATCTGTTTGGGCATCCTATCTGAGAAGCTGTACTTCCACCCTGAGTCTGTGAAAGTGTCTTAGTAAATGGTTAGTTGGCACACAGTGCACTGCAGCATGAGTTGCCCCATTCCAACATGCATCTGGTGCGTATCGATTGCTTTCTCCAGGACAGCCGAGCTCACTGTACGCTAGAACTGCAACAGAGGGAGAGAAGGAGGGAGTGGTGGGCGGTGAGTAAGTACAGTTTGGCTTCTTTTATTTTTTTTTTTCAGCTCATTGTTGCTGCAACAAAGAGCCAGATTCCAAAAGCAAACTCTGACATGCACGTTTAAAATGCTAAAGATACATTTCTGTGGTACAGCTATAATTACACTTATTATAAAATGAACTCCAAAGAGGCACAATCATAAGAATTTCAACAAAAGCTGTAGCACAGCAGGTTACATGTGCTTATTGTTCCAAATTAAACTGGAACAAAAACAATTTAATGTTTTTGTGAAATTTTTTAATTAATTTCTAAATGCCTTAATCCTGCAAAATTAATTGTTGATTTATGACCTGAGTAAATATTTCCCAAAAGAGGTCATTAAAATTGGTTTTATATTTTGTCCATGTTTGTGAGTTACTGCTTTAATTCCAAAAGCAAAGCAAGAGTGAATAATTGGTTATTACCCAGTGGGAAAGAGTGGCTTCAATAGTCCTTAAGGCCAAATAAATGATAGACCTTTGCTCTAAAAGCTCTTAGAGGAACACTTGGCACTTTTGGCTTGTTTTTAGCACCCCCTAGTGTCCGTTAGTGAAAGCAAAAGTGAAACTTATCTCCTCGCTGTGCGTTTGTCTTTTTAACACCTTAATCTAATTTGCCTTCATTAGTGTCTACAGGAGCAGTTCATCACTAAATCAAAAAAATCAGCTGTGTTCATGATCTAAAACATGCTGGAAGCAGACTGCAGCACCAGATAGTTAAGCTCCATTTTGTTTCTAAGTTCAACATGGACTGGACCGCCACTCTGAAGTTGCAACTGCAGTATTCTGGCCACAGAGGGCGGTGGGGGTCTGAATAACATTTCATTAATCCTATAAAAGATCATTTTAGCACATACTGGCTCAAGAAAATGATTTAAAAATATGAAAAAGTTGCATAGTATGATTTTAAGTGCCTTAAATTCTTTCAAGCACAAAGCAAACTCATAGATAAAAAACATCCACAACAAGAAGAAAAGGTGACAATTAGGATGGTAAATGGCCTGTAATTGATATAGTACCTTCCAGAGTCCTAGAACCCCCCAAGGTGCATCACAACACAATCAGTCATTCACACACAGGTGATGATGCGCTACATTGTAGCTACAGCTGCCCTGGGGTGCACTGACGCCACTGGTCCCTCCGACCACCACCAGCAGGCAATGTGGGTTAAGTGTCTTGCCCAAGGACACAGCGACAGACTGAGCGGGGCGCGAACCTGCAAACTTCCGATTGTAGGGCAGGCACTTAACTCCTCTGCCACCATCGCCCAGATGGACGATAGAATAAACAAACGTGTAAAAAGACACCAAACATCTGCTCTCTGTGGTGCTGCTTTAAAATAAAGCTGCTGAATGACGAATACGTAAAATACTCAAAGATTTTCTCCTCAAGCAAGATGAGCGTGTCAGCAAATATTCAACACACTACAAGAAAATTTATGCTTATAGACGTTTGTTTAGTGCTTGGAAAATTACACTGCATTCATAAATCCTGCGATCGGATCATGAGCGAATTGCAAACATTGCCCCTGCATTTCAGAGCAAATGACATAAAGCATTAGTAATTGAAATCCAACACGTCAGGCGGGTCAACCATCCATCTTCACTTTCAACCTTTTATATTTTACAGCAGATGATGCGACTGTTGAAAGCTGTGCAGGAAAGGATTCCATTATGTCATATTATCTGTGTGTCTGTCTGCAGAACCATTTAACTGTAGGACAAATTAGCTTAGCGCTGACTCCAAACAGGCCTGTGCAATAAATCCACGTGCTCTTGTTCCATTAGAAACCCACAGGGAAGCTATCATTAGTGCCACAACCTCAGAAGACAAAGTTATCACTGACCACCAGGACTGATCTGTCCATATAAGGTCATTAGGCTGATTTAACACTTAGCATTATGAAAAACAAGCAGTCACCTACTTATTAACACTAATTCTTGTTTTTCCTCCATTGCGATCCTGATCATTTATCATTATTAAACACCCTGCCACACAACCACTTGACTTTTGGTTTCCTTGGCGATAAGCAAGCTAAATCCTGCTCTACTTCTTCTTCAGGTGGAAGTGAGTCAACTGAGCTGTTGTACAAATCGCCCCCGTACCATCCTCATGCTCTGTATGAGCTAGTTTTAGAGGAATAAAGTAGGAGCCAGAGAGAGCATGGATACAAAGATACAAATGACAGTCTGCCATCAGCTACAGCAATGTTTTTTTTCTGCAGGGAAAACATTCACTGGCACTGACATGGAGGATTGGAACCATCTTTTTAGTCATTCATCCAAGAAAACACAGTTCTCTTTCCAGTAACGCCTGAGCTCACTCAAAACAGCTGCTAAGCTGTTGGCAAATACGAAACAGCACTACAGTGTTGATTGGAGATAACATAAATTCTGCTTTTGTAAATCTACAGAATGTGCATGACTAGGAATGATTTTGCAATCAGCCAGTTCTCTATTCAGCTTTAGAAATATTCTCTGTTTTCCTCTGATAATCTGTGACTGGTATGAGGAAAATATGAACATATATGCTAAATTATAATATTTTGCTGTAACTTTTTAAGTATCAGTCGCTAAAACAGAACACCAAACTACAAAAAAAAGGACACGCTAAAATTAGGGCCAGAATATACTTGCTTTTTATCCTCGCGCTGGCACAGGCAGCAGGGTGCGCCTTTGTTCACATACTTGCTGCTGCACCGCATGTAGTACTGGAGTGTTCCACTAGGGAGCAAACTAGAGTACTCAGACCAGATAGAGAGCCGGGTTTGTGGGCACAACCAAAACAAACGTGCTAAAGAGATCAAAACTGGTTAATTTTGAGATCACGACAGAAAAAAGACAGCTGCGGTATCATAAGCTCTTTTTATAAAACAATGCCGCCAATTTACCGCAACGCTGATGCGGCATCATGGAGCGTTAGGTAGTTTATAAGAGCTCAGACCATGGTGGTAATGTTGCGCAATCATGTCCGTTTTATAAAAGATTACGCGATGGTGGCATAAAGGGGGTATGGGGGCGGTCTTGCTTTTTATTGCGATCAAAGCTGCGCTCGTTAAGTTTTTTTCACAAGCAGCTACAGGTGTGTGTGCTCCATAGTCTCTGTGAACTGTTAGATGATCTGAGCTGCAGATCTAACGGAGAAAAGCTCCCGGACCGCTGCATCGCTCCAGTTTATCATCTCAGCTGGTTCTGTTTACAAAACAAAACTTAAGCCCGTGTTTACTTTCATTTTCAATATAGTTCCTGGCCAGAGCTCGGCATTAACACGTGATCATGACACCTCCCTCTGTTGCGCCAAGGCTTAATGTGCATTTATAAGACCGGCGAAGCCGCAATATTACCGTAATATTACCGCAATATTAGTATCAAGCGTGGCGGCACAAAGGCCGCAAAATTCCTGCAACGTGATGCGCTGATTGGCCGGCATGGTGTGTCTTATAAAAAGGGCTATAGATGGTGTGAAAGATGGTGAGTGTGTCTCCTTCGTTTTGTCAGCTCCACCTACTGGTTACTCGTATATTGCAGCATTCAGATGTGTCGCGTTAATTTCTGGGGCCGCGCACAAACGACGCTTCAAATCAACGCAAGTTACGTGTGGCAGCCATTTTAAACACGCATACTCATCGTTAAACAGCAAGTATATTCCGGCCCTTAGAGCTGCTCAGTTATGGGAAAAAAAATTCCTAATAATTATCATTTTGGTCAGCATTGCGATAACGATTAATTAGCGTGATTAATATTCCAACAAGAAACAAACAAAAATAAGCAAAACATTCAAACAAAGCATTTTTAAATGGAAGACTTTTCAAAAGGATCCTACACAACACTATCGTGAGCAGTGGCACTGCAAAGATGTCATAGAGCCTCGAGAAAAAGACCTGTCTGGCGCAAACAAGGAAGTGTGCAGCTCAGCCTCTGACAGAGCAGTCAGAAGGTGAAGGCCTCCATCAGGGAGTGATGGTCAAATGACAACTTTTCACTATTTCACTACTGTTGCGGTTCTGACTTGGTGCAAAGTTTGTCGGCCCTCTGGGGGCCCCTGGTGGCTTGGGGGCTCCAAGCAACTGCCTGCCCTGCCTATCAGCACGCAGCGCCTCTGCACTGAGTTTAGGCTTTAGAAGCAATCCTCAGTCAGCTGGCAAGGCAATAATAAAAGCATGAATGCAACGTGGAACAGTAATATCAGAATTTTACTTGATTGATTGAATTCTTTTTATTTGTGTTTAGAGACCAAATCAAAACTGAAATAAAAATGTGATGACCTGCACAGCCCTGTTATCAAATCGCATTCACGATTTTACCAGAAAACATAGAAGTGATAAAAGATCATATAAAATCATGAAAATACGCGACACTTCAAGCATCTAATACATTTCCTGGTGGAGGATGGAAAAAGAGTGCTGAATGCAGCATGTGTCGTAATTACACTGGTGCTGTAGACTCAGCATAAAATGCCAAGTCACCATGGTAACAGTGGATGCAACATTTGCTGATGGAGACGGAAGACTGTTCATCACCGCGTCATCTATTCCAGTTTGAGAAGCGGTGATTAAAATGTGAGAAAAGACACCAACAGACCGCGTGTCCGCTGATTCCGCTTCTACCGGCGCAAAGCTCGAGCCCAGCTCACGGGTCACGTTGGAGCGCCTTATTATGTAATTGATCTACAAAATCAGGCGCAATCAATATCCACACATGCGTGCGATCAGATACTAATAAAAATGCGGGTAATTTTCTAAACCAGACTAGCCTTCGGCGCTCTGAAAGTTGCATAACGCTCCGGTCACGTCGTGTTTTTTCAAGAATGTCTCATCGCTCATTGATAAATTCTGAAGGCTTAAATCTCACAGCACAGCTGGAATAAAACAACAGCGTGCAGATGTTTTCCCTGGAGGAAAGCAGATCACAATGTCCTCCTCTCAGACCAAACACCCAGACGTTTACCGGGAGATTTCACCCCCTACCTGACCGCAGATTGAAGGATAGTCGGGCTTCAACGAGGTACGGGATGTCGCTCTTGGAGCGGAGTCTCCTGATCGGTCTCCGGTCTGTGCTGCTGGCTGCCGGAGTGGTCGCCATCAATATAAACCCAGCGTCCAGGGATGACTGCTGGCCGACTGGGACTGAAGCAGAACCACACGGCCACACACACACACACACACACACTCTCACACACACATACACACGCTGGGAGGCGGCCACTGATGAAGAGGAGGAGGGAGATCACACAAACATACGGGAAAAGAGGCGTTAGTGGAATAAGGATGTGGGAAAATTACTTTTCCTCTTTTTAAAATAAAAAATATCTTAATTTAACCTCACCTGCTCTCAATTGAGAATGATCACTTAAGTCTGTAATCCACAAATGATTTTCTAATTGCCTAATTGTAAAGAAGAGTGCAGTTATAGTAATAAAAATAAAATACAGATGTGCACACGTGCTTTTTTCACTGGAATCGTTTGTGCAGCTAAAGGATTTGAGTTTTTCAGCATTCAAGATGTTTTAAAGAAGGCAGCAAAGAGGTACAGTTTAAAGATGAATGGAGAATGTATATATATATATACACACACTGTATTGTGAGTAACTGACTGCTGCTGTCCATGGTGCTGAAGCCAGACAGTTCATTTTCAATCAGAGAAATTTAATACATGGTCTTAAAGCAATTAATTAAAAGACTAGAATTAAGTTTGTTGACAACAACTTTGCAACTATTACATGTGAGGCAGCCATTTTTACCATCTCACCCTCTAAGTATAACTTATCAGAATCAGAAGATTTTTATTGTCATTGAACGCAGCTCACTGACTAGGAACTTATTTCTGTGATAAGGTACAACATAAACACACATAAGAACACATAGTAAATGGTAGATAATACGTACAATTAGCAGCAGGATAAACAGTGCAACATGCTATAACAGTGACTGGTAAATAATGTGCAGGTTAATATCCCAGAGTGTTCATGAGACAGACGGCAGAGGGGAAGAAACTGTTCTTATGGCGAGAGGTTTTGGTCCTGATGGATCGTAGCCGCCTGCCAGATGGAAGCGGCTCAAACAGTCCGTGACCATGGTGAGAGGTGTCGCCTGCAATTCGGCCTGCTCGCCCCCGGGTCCTTGAGGCATACAGGTCATGGAGAGATGGAAGACTGCAGCCAATCACCTTCTCGGCTGAACTTATGCAGATAAGCAAAATTTGGTTGACCTTTGAAATGATTATCCTTTTGTTAGGACAGAAAAGAAGAAACTACTGGGTTTTGCATAACAAAATCATTCTTGTGTAACTGTGAGCTAATCCAGTTTTTACATTTATTCAAAATAAATACCATTCAAGTTACAAATAAAGCATTAAGTCACTATTTTAAATCATAAATGATGCCATGTTCTTTAGTATTCAAAGGTCACATCAGTGCTTAATGCTTTATTAGAATTTGGTATTTATTTCACTTTTTATTTTTGTAAGTATGTTGAAAATAATGATTTTTGGTCGGGAGTTGCACTATATGTCATGAAACAGACAATTAGCAAACAATTAGCTAAACATTCAAATGTATGACTGCTCTAGGGCAGCGGTAGCTGGAGGTAGAGCGGGTTGTCCAGTAATCGGAAGGGTTCAGGTTTGAGCCTGGCTCCCGCCAGAGAATGCTGCTCTTGTGTCATTGTCTGCAGGTGGGATCAGTGGCGCCAGTGTACGGCAGGCCTCGCCTCTGTCAGTGCACCCCAGGGGAGCTGTGGCTACCTTGTAGCTCATCACCACCAGCGTGTGAATGTGTGTGTGAATGGGTGGATAACTGTGTTGTGAAGCGCCTTGGGGGGTTGTAGAACCCTAAGAAGATGCTATACAAATACAAGTCATTTATCATTTTACCATTTACATTTGAATACAAATGAAGTTATATCTGTCACTCAAATGAATGAATAATTAACGGTAAACAGCATGCAGTTGTGTCTAGTGATTCCTGTTAAAAAAACCTCTTAAGCAGCTCAAACGGTTTTATCATTTGTGCTATTCTGCTGAAGCAAGGTACATTGCAAAGGTTTAGACATGACAATAGCTAAAATCACACCTATCTATTGCCGATTTCAATTTATCAATGACACAGTTTCAAATCCTCTTTGCAAAAGTTACTGAAACATTTTCAGAAGAGCTAAACAGCCACATAACGGTGGTTCCAGTGCTGCAGGTCAAAGACCCCTGTTTAAAAGCTGGCTGGTACTTATATAAGATTTCACAATTAAACTATTAAACAACTTTAAATTTGCCTTCTTAGATCTGTATGAAGTCTTTAACCCTCAGATGAGTGGCTGCTATTTCAGTGAAGATTAATAAGTCAACAAGTTGAGCTCAATGAAGTCACTATGAGTGAGAGGACAACCAGCTCCTTCAGTCAATTTGCACATTTAGCTCAAAGCTATGAGTGAAGCTGCTGTAGTTGTTTTTATTATTTTACTTTTTTGACCAATGAAACGTTGTTAAATATCAGCCAAGGCTGTAGCAAGCTTAAGACCAGTTTATTTTATTAGCCACACAATAGTAAAGCTGCATGTGTTTCGTCCTTCTGACTCATTTTACAGAATAGCCTGTTTTAACTGAATTCACCCTGTTTCTGTTGTTTAAATTTCACTTGCAGCAAAACAGTTTTTTTGTTTTGTGAAAAATCAAATATCACACAAGCTCAAATGATCGAAGCCAAACTGACTTTGTAATTTTGATTAAATCTATTTTACTTTATTTTTTATTTTATTTTGTTGGTTTGTTTAGTTTTGTCAATCTAAATTGTCATCAATAATAGAACAAAAAGTAGAATCAGGAAAATAACATTCTTCCTTGGGGAAGCGGTTACCAGTGGTTTGATGTACTCTTTGATTTCTGAATTCAGGATAGAGAAATTCTATTTTTTGGTCAAAAGAAATGTTGAAATTCTAAGTTTGCTTTTACTTGATTTATTGTGGTATTGAGGATAACTTACCTTTATATAAAATGTTTATTGGATGTGAATACAAAGTAAACATTATTATTATTATTATTATTATTATTATTATTAGCCTATTTAATAATTATTATTTATTTTAATGTGGCTTTTGGCTTTTAAAATGTATTTATTAGCATTTCTTATCTTTCACAGCTATTACCATATATTCATTTTTCATGTCAGTTGCGGTAGTTGACCGCTAGAGGGTGCACGTGCTCCGCCCGTCTTTCAACTCTGTTTTACGACACTGGGACTCATTTACGGCGTCTCTTGTTATTTACAATCGGACAGGTAAACAAGCACACTCGGCGTAGCTTTCTGCTAACAAAAACCAACTTTACACATCAAGGTAAGTACCAGTAAAGCGCCAAATAAAGGTTCGTTTAAAAATACTTATCTTGGGTCGGTACAAAACCAGAGTATGTCGCCATTTTTGCACAGTAGCCTTTAGTTCTTGCTAATGTTTAGCTGTACTAGCCATAGATATATCTATGGTACTAGCAGTCACGTACTCCACGAGTTCAGCAACATGTTTGGAGTGTGGATGATTTAAGAAATGTCAGGAAACAATATCGACTTGATTCAATATATTTCTTTTGAAAGTTTAAAGAAATAAGTTTTCAGATAAATGCACTTGTGTAAGTTTGCAGAATATCTAGAACTCTGTATCAGAGATTAGGGGAGGTGTAATCCTGGTTTAGTACAAGAGGCTCTGGGATCTTGTGAAACTTGTCTTTGGATGTTTGGCTTTTTAAAGTTAGTGTTTGTCAGTTTGCCTGATTATTTAGATGCTAATCTCTGGTTTAACAATAGGAGCTTCTAACCCATTATTTAAAAAGAATGGATTTTGTGTGTGTGTGTGTGTGTGTGTGTGTGTGTGTGTGTGTGTGTGTGTGTGTGTGTGTGTGCTTGCGCACATTCCTGGCTTTATCTGTGCAAAGAAACCCAAACTGCCTCTGTAATGTTGCAACTGCAGGCCACATTTAAAGCTGATATTAAGTCCTTTAACAGCTCCATCTGGTGTTCAGCTTTGTACTTGTGTGCTTTTATTATTTTATTCAGAGATCCAAAACATGAGAACAATAACAGATTTTGCTATTTGGGTTTTAAGAAATCATGATATGTATGCTATTTGATAGATTTCTGAGATTACAATAATGTTAGTGTTGAAGCAAAACTGTGCTTTTAGCTGTAGTTTTGAATAGGGCTGGACGATATAGAAAAAAAAGCTTATTGATTAAAAAAATCATATTGATTGATAATCAATAATTATTGAAAACTATATAAAAATGTAGAAAATATATTTTAAGTGCAGCCGTGGCCATATTATGTCATTACTTTATGATAAAACAAGTTGGTATTTTACCAGACTTGGTTTTTATCGATTCTCTGCAAATTTTGAAAACCACCATTGTTTTTTGTTTTATCAGACTTGTCAAAATGAAAATATTGCCACACTGGTGAACTACTCAACCTCTCGTTGCTGCAACATCTTGTTTAGGTCACATTTTGCTCTGTTTAGGTTTGTAAAGGGAGGGCTTGGTGACAGAGCGTGCCTGGGTCATATTAGACAACTTTAAGTAAAAAAAAGCCATGCTTTAAATTAAATGTTAGATTTTTTCATGTTTTTATTGTCTCACGTGTGTCATCTGTTCTTCTAGTGACAATGCTCCTCAAAAACAGAGCCATCTTTTCACTTGGATTTCGCATGTGTTCTTCACATGTGACCAATGCACCACCGGTTGAAACGGCAAGACCAAGTTCAGGTGAAACAACAACCAAAAAAAGAACTTTGCACTTCAGTAAATCTGTTTAAACTATGAAAAAATGTCCTCCCAGCCAGGCACGAAGAACAAGTAATTTATTCAGCAAATTGTTGGAATTAAATTGTTTTAAGAGCCTGTGTTTCACTAAGCAGTGCTACAACCTTTCTGTAAAACGACCCAGCTGTCCCTTTAAAAGCTCTGACACCTGATCTGATGTTGGTAGTTTTTTTCCCTCTTTGACCTCTAGACATGTCTGAATTCCGCAAGGCCTTCTCCAAAGCAAAGCATATAGCAATCATCACCGGAGCAGGTGTTAGTGCAGAGAGCGGAGTGCCAACTTTCAGAGGAGAGCATGAGAAGTGGAGGAAGTGGCATTCTCAGGTAATTCTAGGAAGAATGTGTCCACCTGTGCGCGTTAACTCTTTTAGTTCAATTCAGAACTTTTTTTGCTCTGATTTTCAGTTTGTTTTTCCATTTTATTCTATAATTATTTCCACTTATTTCCTGGAAATGTATTTACTGAAAAGAAATGTAGAAAAGCTTAACGTATTCTGAAAATGTGCCTTTCTGACTATTCCCCCAGGACCTTGCGAGTCCAGAAGCTTTCTCTCGCATTCCGTCTCGGGTCTGGGAGTTCTACCATTACAGAAGGGAGCTAGTGTTGGACAAGCAGCCCAGCGCCGTCCATTTCGCCATAGCAGAGTGCGAGGCCCGGCTGAAGAAGCAGGGACGCTCTGTTGTTGTTATCACACAGTGCATAGACGATTTGCACCGACAGGCTGGGTCCAAACACGTGCTCCAGATTCATGGTGCGAGTTTTAATTTAAGGTTGTGCTTCGTTGGTGTCTTTTCTTTTGCGTTGTAACACATTTAAAAGCTGCTGTGTGTAACTGTAGGCAGCCTGATGGAGACGCGCTGTTTGAGTTGTAGGCAAGTGACTTTGAACAAGAAAAGCCCCATCTGTGCTGCCCTAAAGGGCAAAGGGTAGGCAGCGCTGAAGCTTTCAGTATGACCCGTGCATGAGTAAAGCTTCTAACGTGTTTTTTGTTTTCTGTTACTGTAAAGCGCTCCTGGACCAAATGTTTCCGATCCTGAGATTCCTGTGGATAAACTGCCAAGGTGAGATTACATCATAATAAAAATATTAAAGACATGATTGATTTGTAACTTTAGACAGTCTGATGGAGACACACTGAGGTCACGCTGTGATCAGCTGGACACAATGGCCTTGGAATGTTGTTTGCCCAAATCCTGTGTTCTGCAGCTGAAAGATTCTTTTAAACCACGTGTGCGGGGTGAAGGGGAGTCTAAAAATTATCTGTTCTTTCCAGGTTTTAAAATGATTGAAAACTATCAAGAGGTGTTAAAAAAAAGCCACAATCTTATAAAAGATGATTAGATTCTATGTAAAAGAATAAGGGGGAAAAAAATGTGTCTTTATTTTTCTTTTAATGGATTTTAAAGTGACAATGTGTAGTTTTTACCATTAATCTCTGGAAATATCCATCAAAATGTTGTTGAAAATGAAAAAAGCGACGTCCAGTCAAAAAATATTGCTGGTTTTGTAACACATAACCATAAAAATCAGGTCTAAAATACATAGGGCGTGGGTCTGGGGGATGCCAGGTTCCCATCTACGTGAGCCGACAAACATCATATACTACGTAGACGCCCCGTGGACTGGTGCTGCCTTTTGGAGCTGCCGTAGTGGCCGGCCGCCATCTTAGATGGGTCTCTATTCACCCCCAGTGCATTTTTTCTACTGAGGAAGGTGCTTACCCAACTAAAAAACACATTTTATTATGCTTTTTCACAAAATCAGACATAAATAAAAAAATTAAGATATAAAATTCCAACATGTAGGCTAGAAAATTCCCAGAAAAGCCCCACATGATCTGTTTTCAATAGTACGCCAGTTGTTGCAACCGTAGGCTGTACAAAAAACGAGCATATTGCTCACTCTGCGTTGATTCCAGTTGGGTTTGGAGAGTGAGGAGACCCACCCAATATGGCAGCAACGCTGTGACGCTCTCCAGTGCCCAATGGGCTCTATGCACGCTCCAACTTCCGCATTCCACATAAGACCGCACTCCTATTTCTGGTTGTCATAGTCGTCAGCGAAGCTGTGACATGGCTGAGAGTTTGGAGTTCACCCGGTGCTTCCTGGAGGTCAGTTGCTTATGGCTTTTTGGTCGGACGTGTTATTGGTAGAGGTTTTTAAAAAAAATTTGAGAGAACCACTTTATTCTTTTTTTTTATCTAAACAAAGAGAAAATTCGCTGTACATCATTGATTGTAACTTTTGGTAACTCCAGTAAGCACCAGGTGAACTCTCACATGTCACAGCTTCGCCGACGACTTATGACAACCGGAAATAGGAATGCGGTCTTATGTAGAATACGGAAGTTGGAGCATGCATGGAGCCCATGGGGCGTCTACGTATTCATGTCTATGCGTGAGCCGGCTCGGGGTCCTGCAACTGCCGATGATGTCACACTAGATGATTGGCTGGACTTATGGAAGTTACGTTACCACGTTCCAAAACATTTAGGCGGTAAGAAACATGAATTTAATAACAAAACTGCTAAACTCTTTCCAAAACCTATGTGAAAGAACAGAATCAAAAAAGAGATGCAATATATTTTGGCCAAGTGGTATTGCCGTAGTGTGACGTCATCAGCAGGAGCAGGACCCTGAGCAGGTACTGAATCTACCCCGCCAGAAAACTAGCATCAGCATTGCATTCTCTCGATGGAATTAACTGAAGGACTATCAAAGTCTGAGGAGTCACGCCGAGGTTGCATGCTTTCTGCTCGACAGGTAACATTTACCGTAATGTTTTTTTTAACTAGCGACAGTCACGGCGATATGGTGTAAAACTACCCTGAAATGTCGCCAGGAAACTACACACTGTCACTTTAAGTCTGCAAATAGTGTCTGAAAACATAAAATGATGAACATCTATTAACATTTTTAGGCACTTCACTAAAATGTTCCTCCACTAGAGGGCAGTAATGTGTTAACAGTCTTTACAAGAACAAGAGTTCGTTTGCAAAAACAGATAAAAGCCTTTATTGATCAAAATCTCCAACATGTATTCTGGCTGATATCACCTGAAGTCAATATTAAAAAGATGCATTTATATTTATATTTAACAGTTTTCTGTCTTTTCAAATGAACTCTTGTTCAAAACTGACCTGATTTAAGTTTTGACTTTTAGAAATTGGCAATAATAAATAACTGCTTCTTATTTCTATGATGCATATCTTACTGTTGCACAGATTTAGCCGTTGTGCTACAAAACAACCGCTTGTTTTGTAAGAAATGTGCAATTTGACCATAAATTGAGTTTTGCTTGTTCCTGCTCCATCAAGGTGTGAAGAGCGAGACTGCCAAGGTCTTCTGAGGCCCAACGTGGTTTTCTTTGGAGAGACTCTGGACTCTCATCTCCTGACCATGGTGGAAAAAGAAATTGAAACCTGCGATCTCTGCCTGGTGGTGAGTTCTCTTCACGGCACGCGTTCCTCCTCTGTTTATGTAATGATGAATTTCTTCAGAGTTTGTCAAGTACATGACCCGACGTGCACTACTTAGCAGCGAGAGATCTGAAGCTGACACTCGGGTTGTTGCTCTCTGTTGTTTACACGCAGGTGGGGACGTCTTCCATCGTTTACCCAGCGGCCATGTTTGGCCCTCGGGTCGCTTCCAGAGGCGTCCCGGTGGCAGAGTTTAACATGAACACGACACCCAAAACTGAGTATTTCATGTAAGTTAGTGAAGAAACTGAAAGAAAAAATATGTATATTTTAATATAAATTCAAAGAGAAATTACTGAATTTCTGTTGAGAATTGGTGAATTTTATGTTTTTTTGATAAACAAGTTCATTCAGACGCCTTCTTAGAGTCATTTTCCACTGAAAAAATGACCTTCTGCCCAGATTCTTTACCTTAAATGTCTTCTTTTCTTTTATTTTTGCGACAGGTACCATTTTCAGGGCCCATGTGGAACTACTCTGCCTCAAGCGTTGGCGCCACACGAGTCTGAAGTCCTTTAAATCCAACACCTTCCCCAAAATATGAGACAAATGTGGGATTTCAGCAAAAAAAAAAAATCATTTATTTTCTAAAAATGCAAAAATCGATCTCATACTTGAATATCTAGCTCAACTAACTGGAATCAAATTGACTGCTTAGAAGCAAAGCAGGAAAGGGAAAGCTTTATGCACGTAGTAGTTTGCAGATCCCGTTTTTAAGAGGAGATCATGGTTTAGAGTTGTTTTGCTCTGAAATGATGCTGCAGAATAAGAACAACATACTACTTCTTGTGCCAATGGATAATATTCCAATTTTCCTTTTCTATCCAGTAAACACATCCAGAGATAATCGCGTGCCTTTCCAGACTGTTTACTCAAACCAAAAGCTTGCTTTTGAAACTTCAACTCAGCCAGTGTTTTAGCGGGATTCAGACGAGTGTTCAGAGGGTAGATCAGCATCTCACTGTGGGACGTTCTTCAGACATTTGCTGGATTTTTATACTTTTATCTGTTTTCTAATGGATTTATGTAATATATTGAAGCTGGAATTGACCTGAAAATCGTTTGAAAATGGAGGTTTAACTGCTTTATTATCTGCCAAATAAAACACAGTTGCTTTTGACTTTATTAATACTGCCGGTGCATTTGTATGAAGCTTAACTAATAAACCACTTCATGGATACGTGCAGATTTGTCTTTATTTATTTATTCATTCATTCATTCACAGTTATGTGTTTGGTTTTTGATTATTTATTTATATTTATGTAATTCTATTTATTTATCAGTTATTTGGTTATTTATTTATTTAACTTGTATATTTCCATAGTGAACAGTAAGTGTCTGGAGCTTTCTTTTTTTATGTAGCATTTTCTATCTTTTGTTCATTCAGATTTTTCATTTATCTATTTATTTATTTATTTGTCTTCTAAGAGTGCAAAAGTCCTTTTGCTGCTGATTTAAGCTGAGGAAGTCATTAAGCTACTGAAAGGTAAAAAAAAAAATGAAGTTTGTACTTCAAGACATCAATTTAAATCTTGGATTTTATTTAAAGCAGTTTTATTTCCTAATTCATTTTTTTATTTTTTAGAATTCCATAATTTGGAATCTATAAACACTAACTCTGACAGAAGACAAATTTAAATGAAAATTTCATGACGCTTTAGTCTTCCAATCCTTTACATGGATTTTGACTCCTGTGATAATAGTTTTATTTTTGATGACTGATCATCTTGGGGCAGCATGGTGGTGCAGTGGGTAGCAGTGTTGCCTCAGTGAAAAGGCTCCAGCAGGGAGTCAAACCTGAAACCATTTTTTCTGTGTGGAGTTAGCATGTTCTCATGCATGCACAGGTTTTCTCTGATTTCCTACCACAGACCAAAAACATGCATGATAGATAGCTGATGGATGGAATCTTCACCTTTCTCAGCGGTCTGCAACCTGCATCTTTGGAGCTCGTCTTAGCAAGGTGCTATGTGGGATATTCATAGAAATCATGGTAAAAATTGCGACTCTTTAGCGCCATGCAGTTCAGAGTAAGTATTGCAGCTACGGTGGCCCACTCAAAAAGGCAACAACTCCAGCGTTCACTCCAGCTATCTGGTTCGTTTTTTTATAAAAAGCATGAGACTGATCTATTTCCAATCTCTGTAGCCTAACCCACACAAAGCATCTAACTACTCCACCAGTTAAAACACATCTTTTAATGACTGTTCAGTCGTAATGCATAATACCACACGCACCCCCTCCCCCCCACGAGCCCACAACCCCTCCCCACCCCCGAGCGACTTGGCGGGCGATCCAGACCCCCCCACAACCCCCGCAGTCAACAAGCATCACGGCTGTAAACATTTCTAGGGGAAACTCTGCTGTTAGCTGTTATATCAACCTACCAGTCCTGAAGGAAGCTAGCATAGCTGCCTGTCACTGATTCACACATGGAGGAGGGAAGGCATCAGCTGTGGCGTCCGGTGTCATGTGGATCAGAGCAGCGGAGTAAACAAGAGTCTGCCGGTTAGCCATCAGCTGATCGTGGCACACGGTGTGAGCCGCAGTGAAGATCAAAATGGAGCTAACATCAATCACTGGCTGTTTAGCGATCGGATAGCCGATGAGGTTTGGCTGGAGCCGGGGACACGCTGTGGAAATAAAGTAACTAATGCTAACTTAGCTACCGGCTAGTGGACGACCGCTGAAGCGTGTTGGGAGACACGGCAGGCTGCGGTAAGAGAAGAGACTTTAATAGAAGGAACTTTCTTGAAGAAGGACTTTGGAACTGATACTTTGGGACCGGATTGGGAGCTTTATTATGAAGAAAAGAAATGATCAGCTTGAGGTGAGTCAGGAACAACACTTGGAGGCTGGTGTCTAGCTGTTGCGGGCGGGGTTCTCATCATATGCAGCTGCTGAGTTTTGGAAATTAATAAAACCTGACATATTTGATGTTTCTTTTGATTTTATTGTTCGTTATTCAACCTAAAAAAGTACAGCAACGGTGTAGCAGCTAGTCTCGTCTCTTCTTAGTTGCATTGTCAGACGCCATGCTTCCACGGCGCACTGCTGCCCTCTGCTGTTTCTTTCAGGTTACAGTCATAGTGCAAACGCGTAACTCAGAGCTTGTATGTCCCTAAATAGCTACCGTATTCAAGATGGAGGATGACCATGGAGCGTCGACCACAATTTATGTATTAAAAATGTAAAATTTGAAGCTGAGAGGAATATTTAGAATTGATGTTGGTGAGAAATATTAATGAAAAAGGACAAGTTTGTGCACTGAATGCACAGAATTTGGTAGTAAACGGGTAAAAATATTACACACTGGGGCTTTAAAGGAACATGGGGCAGGATCTTTAAAAAATCTGTAAAAAATTAAACATGTATGTTCATTTTTTCAAAGCTAATGGGTGATGAAGCGTTATAAACCAAAAAGAATGAGGCCACCCATGTATCGTTCCATTTTCTTGAACAGGCTGTTTGCTGCAAAATGCGCTGCAGTTCGGTCACGAATTTCCCGCGCTGCCCTACGGATGTGGCGTCAATTGACACTGCTTGCGCGTTCATGACGGCTTCAAAACAGAAAGAAAATGTGTTCGACACTGCAGATCGGTAGGTGGAGCTAATGCACCTTAAGTTGCTTGCCAACCGCCAAACTCCAAAAGAAGAACTGTGGGAATGGATTCTACTGCAACCAGCAAACGACCAAGCGTGGCACAAAGGAAGTTTATTCAGCGGCATCTCGTGAGTCAAAAACCAAATATGGTAAAAGACAGGCAGGGACCCGAATCTATATCGGATACGTGATTGACGAATGGAGGCTGCTTCAACTATATCTGGGACTCAAAAAGGATGCTGCCATGGCTCATTTCCTAGTGAGCAGGTAAGAAACATTATAGGTTGTGTTTAGAGATGATGACAATGATCTGACCTCACCGATGACTCAGAGAGAGCTAGCGTGCAGTAGCATTAGCTGTGATCATGCTACAGTAGTAGCATTAGCTGTGATCAGGGCTGCAGCGTGGATTGCTTCGCCGCAATATTGTCCGTGAGAGCGGCGGGGAGTTGCCTTTTCAGCGTGAGATATTGGAGGTGTGGCGTGAGAGCGTGTGAAGAGGGTCAGGTAATGGTAATTTTGTGTTTGTGTAACATAGCCGTCTGTGCACGCTCCCGTGCTGGGCTGCAGTTACTCGCAGAGCCGGGCGCGTCGCTCGTGAGCATCGTTTCTTTTTTCCTGCCTCTAGCTCCTTTAAACTTGCTGAACAGTTTCGTGAATTTTCTTTGATTTCTGCAGCAGATGGACTTGGACACAAAATGTTTAGGCTGTCTGTGTTCTCAAGAAAAATTACACATCTATATGCACAGCTTCCCATCATTCTGGTAGCAGAAAAATTGGATTAAATGAATCATAATCAGTCGCACGTGGCTCATTTAAATCAAAAAGTGATCAGATATAATTGCTGTTATTTTATGAAGAGGGAAATGTGCTAAATGTTCCTTTTAGCTGTAATAACTCCAATGTGATGGAAACCAGTCTGAAAACTTGGTGACATTTTCCTTTTTTAACCAAGAGGAAAACATCTCAAAATAAACCATCATTTAATGACTTTTAAATAAATGAAACATCTGCAGGTTTTGAACTGCAGCAGTGGAAGGTTACATTTATTATTTAAATGTAACAACGGAATAAAAATAAACTCAACAGATCCAGACTTTTGTGTCTGAAAGGAGGGATGGTGCACAACCACAGGTACCGTCTTCAGAGTCTCTGGGGAATCTCCTCAGGTTGGTTCATTTCATGGTTACTTTAGCTCTCACATGTTTTGGCTCACTCCGAGTTTGATATAACCAGACTAATATTTTCCTGCTGCTTTTGGTTTTATTTTTCTCCACAGTTCCCAGCCACCACACATAGGTGGGCCCCATATGGGATCTTTATGGGCAAGCCATATGGGTCCCAACAGGGTTTGTCTGCGGTTTCCACGGTGGCCCCATGAGGATTGGCCCAGAAAGATTTTTGCTCACATAGATTTTAATGGGCCCTATATGGGTTTTCAGAGGGTTTGACCCAAACACCGGCAAACCCCTGTGGGGCCACCATGGAAACAATGGACAAACCCTGTTGGGACCCATGCGGCTTGTCCATATAGGGCCCACCTATGTGTGCTCGCTGGGTTGGGATCCAAAACCATATATTTTTCTTTGCAATAAGATGTTTTCATTTGTCATCATCTTAGTTAGGGTTACTCGTTTGCTTTAGTTTTACTTCCTTGAACAACAGCTAAGGGTTTTTTTTCCAAGTCTCTCAGCTTCATAAACTCCATTTTTTGCACTGTAAAAAATAAAAGTCCAAGATTTGGGATTAAATTTGAAACGGGTGTTTTCAGTAGTGGAACTGGACATCAGGTGTGAGTTTTACTCAAAAATAGAAGAAGCCATGAAAACAAATTTTGATTATATCACAGACACCATGTGACCGAATGCATTTTTTTAAATTTTATGTAGTTTGATCACATTCTGGGGGAGTATTAGTATTCATGTTCTTGCATCATTGTGTTTAACTTTGTTCTTATTGAGACTGGGAGAAATGAAAGACCCAAGGCAAGTCAGACCAAAACAAGGAACTATGAGCTTTACGTGTTTGCATAGCTATACAGTAACACCCTGATGAGCAAGACATGGTTTATTCTGCCTTCTCGGGGGTTTAATACATATTTTCTGTCATGTTTTCATATCACATTTAAATTGTTTTGAAGAGTATAAAAGTTACTTGAATAAAGTCTAAATGTATTTTAAAGAACCAATTAGACTACCCTCTCATTCACTGGGGTAAACCCCAACGTACAGGCACAAAGATGGGGGGTAACTCCAGAGTGTCCAACCCCTCTCGAGGGAGCTGGTTTTAACGTACGATTTAATCCAATTCAATTCATTACAGCCCAATCTAGTCTAATAATTCCAATTTAGCACAGTCCAGTTAAATCCAAATGAGTTCAGCACAGATAGACTCAAATTTGAATCCACTTCCTTTCAGTCAAGCAGGTTTAGAATCAAAACAGAACATCAGAGGCCCGTGAAGGTCCAGGTTGTTTCTATTTATAGCTGCTGTCACTTCACAACTCCAGAGTGGAGAGTGCCGTTTGTCTCGCCTGCATGCTAACTCATGCACACTCCCAAACCCCCGACGCTGTCAGTGTAAGAAACACGACGTAATCTCCTCACAGGCCCCCTAACCGCTCCCTGACCTTTATGTGTAAAAGCTGTGTTAACAGTTTACAATTAATCCCCCTGTTGACATGAGAGTTAACCTGATCTCTAAGTGGTCACTTCTCAGCCTTCCCACACATTCTGAACACCTTTATCTGCATCTCTGCTTTTGCCAAAGTCACTCAGGCCATGAAAGTTAGATTATCCCAAAGAGAAACAACATATGAGGACAATTTTCATATTGAGGCATCATGCCCACACGCATCACGTCCTTCATCTACACCGATGACGCTGCTTCTGCGTGGCCCAATTGGGAGGGAGTTGTTGTTTGAGAAAGGCTGAGAAAGGGGCTCAGGTGCACGCTAATCTGTCCTAACCCTGCACTAATTAGGATCAAGGCTAGTGGCCACTTCTTCCTGGTTATTGATCACCAGCTCCTCCTCTCACAGAGGAGGTATTTGCTCCTGCGAGAGCAGCAGCACAGGACACAGACAACAGGAGGCTCTAGCCGCCTCGCTCTGCCTGCTCAATGTTGTTTGTGTCTTTGAAATTCAATAGCTGCAGGCCCTTCCAGCTGTTGTTGAGGTTAATCCAACAGACCTTCGATAAGTGTATACTGGACACTTTTTTCAGAGTATCTCCATCTCAAACTTTCACACGTTGTATTCTACTTCCTTTCTAAATGGATAAACATTTGATGGTTTATCAATTGCATTCATGTGTTTGCAGATGGCAAATGTTGATTTTAACACCTGTGTGAGCAGAGGTGCATTTGTCAGCTTTAGTCAAGTTCGTTGAGTTTCAGAAACAAACGATGTAAGAAAATATCGATATGGCAATATATCGTGATATTTTTTCCTGCGATCGATATTCAAAAGCCGTGCATCGAATTGTTGGAATAATTTACATGCAAACATTTGTGTATTTTCTTTTTTTTTTGTGGTGCAATTCAAATGCCGACCACTAGTTGGGAGCAGTGTTGCCGCCTTCACTCTGACGCAACACTTTTTACTAAAAGGTGTTGCGTTTTGTGGTGCAGAGAGCACATTTTTGATTTGTATTTAGAATCAGAAACTACTGAAAGTGATATTGTTTACATATTTATTCATGTTAAACAAAAGGCTTAATATTTAATTTAGGGGTGTGAATTTAAAGCGTTAATTATGATTAATTAATTAGAAAAAAATAACGCATTAAAAAATTACCGCATTTAACCCTTTAAGCCCGAGGGTCCCCCAATTGGGGGATGTTGAAGTTTAGCAGCAAAATACATGCCCTAAATATCAATATAGCCAGTTATTGGCATTTTTATGTGCTCCAAACACAACTAAAACTACAATCAAATGAGTGGTCAGAAATCCCTCTTATTATTATTATTTTTATTATTATTATTATACAGACAATACCATTATCAAAATGTACTTAAATAGTGTTGTACCACAAATCCAGGCTGTGGTCTTTCTGTGTGGAGTTTGCATGTTCTCCTCATTTGCGGAATTTGGTTTCCTTCCCAAAACATGCATGTTAAGTTGATTGGAAACACTAATTTGTCCGTAGAAGTGTGTGTGTGTGTGTGTGTGTGTCCTGATGACCTGTCCAGGGTGTCCCCTACCTCTCCCAGATGACAGCAGGAGTTGGGCACCAGCGGTTCAAATATTTATGACTTCTGATGGACTTTTGTTGCCAGGCGTTCCCCATATGAGGATTAATAAATGATCAGAATCTAAATTTTAGTCTGAACAGCTAAAAATAAGAATACTAGAACACACACACTCATGCATGCATGCACGTGCGCACACACACCGTTCCAATTGCTCATAAGTATGTGATAATTTGGAGAAAATCCTCATCATACAATCAGGGTCTGTAACTTTGTATTGTGTTGCTTTTAGTGCACTTTTCAAACCATAGACTTTTCATCCATCCTGATTCAATCAAGCATGCCAAAGTCAGAAAGAAAGAGTTTCACTGAAGGGACAAACGTTCACACCACTGTAAAGGTTCTGGACTTGCATTAAAGAGTAGCAGAATGTGTGAAATAATCGTGAAAGCAGGTCAGACAAACAAATTTGGAAACATTTTCTGAATTAGGTCCTTATTTATAAATTAGAAGCCTGTTTTGGACAGTCATCAGATCAGATGTTCCAACAGAAATGATATTATTACTGAGATAACTGCCAGCTGAATGGTGAACAACATTCTGTGTGTGTGTGCGTCTCAATATGTGTGTTTGATCGTCACCTGCCTCGTGCAGCACACTTTGGATCAGGTGAGGCACGTGATGCTTTGGAAGACAACCTCTGTGGGAGGAAAGGCACATGCAGATATGCACCACACACACACAAACACACACGCATGCACGTACAACCAGATTACTTGAATTATCAGGAGCTTTAATAGGATTTCACAATGGGGGTTGTTGCACTTGAATCTCATGCACCTGATGGTCATTGATCCATTTTAAGCTCACAAACAGAAACACATGCAACAGGTACAGGTCTTCCTCATCCTCACAAACAAGGTTCTGACTTTGATTTTTCATTTTAAAGTGTCGGTAGAGGTTCTACTCCAACATCAATCAATCTAAACATACAGAAAAATGCTTTAAAATGATCAAGGACAAATCCACACTAAGTCATAAGATTTATGTGAATATTAATCTGTATCTAATGGAAGCAAGACACCTTTTCTCAGGTTGCAAATGAAACAAACATTCCTTCTTAGGCAGGTGTAAGATCTGGAGGGTGGTGTTGTGTCTCAGATGTGTCGGCTGAGAAGCGAGCTGTGGCGTGAGAGAGGATGAAAACACCAGGGAGGTTCTGCGCTGGTTTCACCTAGCTTCATGACGATGACGCGAGATGGTGAACCGCGACGCCAAATATTTATTTTAACTGAAATATTTTAATCTTTTTCACACAGAACCTGCACCGTTTAACACCTCACACAACAGCGTGTGCTGTTTTCTTAGAGGTGTGTTGGAGGATAATTTTTGTACATTTTGTAAAATCCAGTCAGCTGCGTCTGCATTGATGAAGCTGAGCCGGAAGGCGGAGCTCTTGATTTACCGGTCGACCTACGTTCCTACCCTCATCTGTGGTCACGAGCTTTGGGTAGTGACCAAAAGAATGAGATTGCGGGTGTCTGGTCTCTCCCTTAGAGATAGGGTGAGAAGCTCGGTCATCCGGGAGGGGCTCAGAGTAGATATGCTGCTCCTCCACATCGAAAGGAGCCAGTTGAGGTGGCTCGGGCATCTGTTTAGGATGCCTCCTGGACGCCTCTCTAGTGAGGTTTTCTGGGCACATCCAACCGGGAGAAGACCTAAAGGAAGACCCAGGACACGCTGGAGGGACTATGTCTCTCTGCTCCTTGGGATTCCCCCGGAAGAGCTGGCCCAAGTGGCTGGGGAGAGGGAAGTCTGGACCTCCCTCCTTAGGCTGCTGCCCCCGTGACCCAACTCCGGATAAGCAGAAGAAAACCAGAACCAGTTTTTTGTTTGTAGATGACAGCATCAACAATATTCAAACACTCGTACACTTTGGTGACTAATGACTCTGCGCTGAATGAAAAATGAGTTTATAGTTTTTTTCCACCCTTGAGTCGAGTTTTAATTGGATAATTATGAATGTATGATGTCATTCCTGACAAATGGAGTCCCACAGGTTCCTGCTTCAGGCTGTTTTTGGACCTATTTCTTCTGGTTTATATGAAAAGTGGTCAGGCACATTTCTTCTTGCTTTCTTTTATCAATAATAGAACAGAAACAGATTGATCACCTTTCCACAGAAACAAATGTAACAGCACGCTAACACTATAAATATTACATCAGTTACTCTGTCCGCTTCACTTTTTCTTTTCCCTTCCTGTTGCATTTTTCTGCAGTTTACACCTGGCTAACAACTCTCTTTTTTACTTTTATGTCCTAGCACATTATAATTATAGCTGACATTAGCTAATTCACAGCATGCCGTGCTAATCCCTCATGGGTAACTCTTGGCTGAATAATTTGCTCTTGTTGAGGCAGCAAATATAACAGCCATCGTGCAGATGCTCCGTGCACATCTGCACACTGCTGGGGATTGCTGGTTTCTCAGCTATCATTACAGATGATCACCTGAACACAGCAAGTGCAATGTGCTGTTCAGATGAAGACAGCATGTTTATTTGATCTTCAAATATGTCCGTTATTTTTTCTGTGTTTCTTGTTCTCTGTTTCCAAACTGTTTAAATCTCGGTGTTCAACGTCTTGCCTTATATTGTTAAATGGTTTGTTGCATAATGTGAGCTTCAAAAAGAATCTGCAGCAAATAAGAGTTTAATTGACAAAGAAAACTCAAGAAAACTCAGTCCTTATTCATCAAGCGATGCTGAGCTTAGGTGGGGAGTTCCAAAGGGTTCTGTTTTGGGGCCCCAGCTGTTCTTGTTGTATCTTCTTCCTCTAGGACTGCTATTTAAAAAACACATTAGCTTTCATTTCTATGCTGATGATTGTCAGCTATATTTGCCAGTTCAGCAGAGTTCTCGGGATGACCTACAGCAGTTGGTGGATTGCTTGCAGGAAGTGACTCCAACTTTCTGGCTCTCAATGAGGGTAAAACTGAAATAATAGTTTTTACCCAAAATGACCCAAGTCCCATGGATTGGAACTGTTATCGCTCCTCCCCTGTGAGAATTCTGTGATTACAGACTTGGGTGTTAAAATGGACTCTGCTCTAAGATTTGATGTGCAGGTGAATTCAATGTTTTTTCAGTTCCCTTAGCAAAATATTAAGCCGATCCTCACAAAACAGGAGCTGGAAATTGTTACGAACGCTTTAATCATGTCTAGACTGGACTATTGTAATTCCCTGTATGCCGGCTTGAGTCAGTCCTCACTGTCACGGCTGCAGCTGGTCCAAAATGCTGCTGCCAGGTTCATCTACGGAGCACAAAAATGGGATCAATGGGGCCACTCCTGGCTGCCTTGGACTGGTTGCCAGTGAAAATTCGCATTCTGCTCAAAACCCTGATCGTTGTTTTTAACTCTCTGTCTGGATCAGCGCCACCATATTTAGCCTTACGTGTGACCTGTTACATCCCTGCAAGACGTCTACGCTCAGTTCAGAGTGACCTGGTGGTGGTTCCTCGGTCAAGACGCAAGTCTAGGGGTGATCGTGTTTTTTCCGTTATAGGTCCTCGGCTCTGGAACCAACTCCCATCAGAGAATCAACGTCTCTGCCCATTTTTAAAGCCAGACTAAAGTTCTCATTTAGATCAGTTTGCTAGTTTTATTAATGTTTTTATTATTTGAAGTGTTTTATTCTGATTGCTCTTAGTGCTTTTAATTCTTTTATTGTTTTTTTTGTGTTTTATGCTTTTGTTTTATCATAAAGTTTGCTTTTAGTGTTTTTATGTGTCTCTGTAGTATGTATAGCAACTCGAGTCTCCTTCATTGGGGGTGGGAAGAGGCTTAATAAATAATTGCATTGAATTGAATTAAATTGATTTGAATCGAATTGAATTGAATTGATTTGAATTGATTTGAATTGAATTGAATTGATTTGATTTGAATTGATTTGAATTGATTTTTAACAGTTTTACTATGCAAACACGTCAGAGAGATTAACATCTGTTTCACATCTATTTAGATGCTCAGATTTGTTTTTTGCCTCTTTAGTCTGAGATCCTTTCAGTGGGATGAAAGAGTCAGAGACAGAAATAGAAGGCAGACGGAGAGGAGGAGAGCACAACTTACAGAAAAGCAGCAGGAAGCTGCCTCTTTTCTGTCTTTTTTGTCCGGTGCCCTTGCAGTACAGCTTTGTGGTGTGAACTCCCGTAAGACCTCTCTTTGTTCTGAGAAGATGAGACCCGAAAGAGTGTGACCGTCCACTTACACCTTAAGCCATCGACATCAGAGGGAACAACATACCACACAATGACTCGGCCCTTTTCTTTATCTGGGCCAAAATAAGACATCCCCAGCAGCACGCCGCATCCTCACTCAAAGATTAGTAAATACAAATTTCCGTTATCAAATAATGATTTCATTTGTTAGGGTTAAAATGAATCCAAACCCACATGATCAAAAGCATGATTCCTTTTTTAATCATCATGACTAAACTGTGATTAACCACTTTGTTTGTAAAGCTGGGTGCAGCTTGGCTAGCCCAACCCAAGCCTGGTTACTGCCAGACCTGCAAATTTAAGAAATCAATTCAATAGAACCTGTCGGATGACCTGATTAGTTACCTCAAAGGGTTCTGATCTGAAGCAGTTCAAGAACTCAGAACAGCATCTAAAGCACAGCAGGGCTCACTTGGTCAAGGTTAAGACCTTAATCATGTGAGGCTTACTGTGCCAAAAACATCTAGCTAAAGACCAAAGGTGACAGATCATTTGCTGCTGTGGCCCCCAGACTCTGGAAACTCTCTCCCCCTGAGCCGCAGATCAGTGGACTCAGTGGTCTCCTTTAAAAAGCAGCTGAAAACTCACCTGTTCAGGCTGGCTTTTGAATAACTTCCTGTTTTTCTACGTCTTCCTCAGCTTCTTTTAAAGCTGGTGTTTCTGTTATTTCTATCTTTTTTTGGGATCACGCGATTACCTTTTTTCTTTCTGCTTTTATTCACATTTTTTTTATCTTAATGTTTCCTTTTTTCCAATTTTTTATTATGATCGTTTTAAATAATTATTTTTTTATTGTTCTTGTGAAGCACCTGGTCATTTTTATATTGAGAGGCACTATAAACAAATGTTTCTTCTTCTTGAAGATCCCCAACATCTTTGGGGAAAAAATCTGTATATTGGTGAGACAAAAGTGGCTTATTTATTATTTATTTATTTATTTATTTATTTATATGTCTATTTATTTATTTATGTTCATTTATTTAGTTAGTTAATTTATTTGTTTATTTATTTATATGTTTGTTTGTTTATTTGTTTATTTATTTTGTTTATTTAAATGTTTGTTTATTTTTTTGGCTATTCATTTATTTGTTTATTTATTTGGCTTATTATTTATTTATTTTGTTTATTTGTTTGTTTATTTATTTGGTTATTTATTTATTTATTTTGTTTATTTGTTTGTTTATTTACTTGGCTATTTATTTGTTTATTTTTTATTTAAAAATGGCTCCATCTGGTGCAAATCTAACTCTACATTTCAGAAAAACCTGATCATTCCAACAGTGAAACATGATGGTGGAAATGTAATGGTCTGTTGCTGCTTTGCTGCTTCAGGTTGTTTTTATTGATGGAACCATGAATTCTGCTTTTTAGCAGATAATCCTGAAGGAGAATGCTGGATCTTTTGCTGGAAATCTCTCCAGTGTGGCTGAGCATTTAAAAAATCTATTTCACGACCATGTATGTACACTTGGATGTTTTGCTTGCAGTTTGTTTGAATGCACAGTTTATCATTTGCCCGACAGGAATCTGAAAAATCGTATGAAATTAAGAAAGAGCCGCGTTCATTTGCTGCACAAGAAGTGTTGAAACATTGATCAAAGCACAGACAGAAAAATCAGTGCCAGATTAATTACGCTGAGGTCGACTGACTGCAGAATGATAAAAGCGTGTTGTCTCATTTGCATGTCACCTTGGTGAGACGGGCGACATACAATAACATGACTGTCATGTTTATGTGTCAGCTAATTAGGTCTGCTGAAAATGAGTCAAAGCTTTGTAGATAAGACAAGAATATCAGCCGAATGCAATGTGTCCTACATCCTGCGCCGCACATGTCTCTCAAAGAAGCAGAGAGAGAGAGACCAGAGACATGGCAGGGATCCAAGAGGAAAAGGTGAAAATGATCATTTCACCTTATTTTATTTATTATAATAAAAACATTTTATTTGTGTCCCTGAACTGAGAATATAATTAACTCAGTTCAGTGTTTGATCTGTTAAAGAATAATTCAATTCAGTTTATTTACATAGCACCAATTCACAACAAGAGTCGTCTCAAGGCACTTTACAAAGTAAACACTCCAATTGAAGCTACTTATCAGTGCATTGAGTTCAGTTCATTATGCCAATTAGCTAAAAGTGTCCAATGCAGGAAAAACCAGCAGATTGCATCGAGTCACTGACTTGTGTCAGAGACTTTAGCATACTAAGCAAGCATGTAGCGACAGTGGAGAGAAAAAACTCCCCTTTAACAGGAAGAAACCTCCAACAGAACCTGGCTCAGTGTGAGCAGCCATCTGTTGCAACTCGGTATCCTAGTTTAACATGTACGTTAGAAAACTGAACTCTCGTATGAAGTTTATTCTACTCCAGTACAGTAGGTGGCGACATGCGTTCTTTTGTTTTACCATTCTTCCGATTAGCTTATAGCAACACAAATAGTAAACAAACGCTGGTGGGAGTGAAGCAGACAAAGTTAAAACAGGATTTGCACAATGGCCGAAGGAATGGACAACAACGCTGCAGCACAGCTTATTAGGTACGTACTGTGCTGTTTGATGGTGTTACATAAGTTACATTGGATACATCAGAAGACCACTTCTGTGGTTTTGTCACTTCCAGAAGTTACCGGTATCAGCTCGACTGAGCTGTTTACATGCAGATGAAGTCTGGTTCATAACACATTATCTGGTAAGAACCAGTTCGCTTTCAGCAAGACGAACGCGTTTACATGCATTTAAAAACAACAACATCAGTCTGTTTAGAGCAGGGGTGGGCAATCCTGATCCTCGAGTGCCACTATCCAGCATGTTCTAGTTGTTTCCCTGTTCCAACACACCTGATTTTAATCAGCAGGTGATTAACAGGCTTCTGCAGAGCCTGATGACCTGCTGAACAGGTGATTCAACCAGGAGTGTTGCAACTAAAACATGCTGGATAGCAGCACTTGAGAACCAGGAGTGCCTACCCCTGGTTTAGGGCAATGGTTTGGTTTTCTGATGCACACGTACTGGGGTTTGACAAGACAAAGCAGATACACAAATAAATAAACAGATAGCAGTACTTTATGTTGAAGAAAGTAAAAGGAAAGGGAAATTAGGAAATGGAGAATGTTTAGTGGTTGGCAGTAGTGTGCTAGCCACACTTCCATCCAGGAAGGTACCACAGCTCAGCAGAACCAGACCTGCTGCAGCTTCTCTGGAGAGATAAACACTTGGAGAAAACAAAGTTAACAGCTGAAACAACAGGAAATAATGCAAAGGATAATTAGTGGATACAAATATTGTTTCATAAAATATGAATGGGAAAGTAGGAAATACAAAGAGGAACATAAGTATTTGAACACCCTGCAATTTTGCTAGTTCTCCCACTTAGAAATCATGAAGAGGTCTGAAATCCACATCGTAGCTTTCCCTCTGAGAAAGACAGCATTTAAAAAACCAGGAAATAACTCTGTATGATTTTTAAAGAATGTGTTTGTATTGCACTGCTGCACATCAGTATTTGTGTCCCTGAACTGAGAATATAATTAACTCAGTTCATAATAATATTTGATCTTGTCAAGAAAATAATTCAACATGTAGTTAGTATGTATATGTGTAGAATTAAAAGCAGCTCTGCCTTAAGCGGTTTAGAATGAGCAGAATAAAATGTCATACGATGAAGAAGAGCTTCATAATTTACCAAAACCTCCTTTTTTCTATTTTCACCCCTTCTTCGTTCACCTGCCACACTCCATCGTTCCTGTTCTGTTTGGATCAGAGGAAGCTGGAGCAGCTGAGCTGAAGAGACACAGACTGTGTGTGTGTGTGTGTGTGTGTGTGTGTGTGTGTGGTGGAGGGGGGTGCAGAAGGCGTGTGAGAGTCGTGGTATCACTGTCGAGTGCTGGACTTTGGCATTGGCCGTCCATCTGTCACTTTTCTTCCACCCTCTCTGGCACTGATGGGTCATGGCGATGGCAGCCAGTGACTGATGACTAATCTTTTGCTGGTAATGAATGAGACACCTCCCTCGGAATGCCAAAGGGGTGCTGTTGTTTTGGTGAGGGTGAGTCTTATTCCTAACACACAGAATCTCATGAGATGATGCCAAGAGGACGCCGCGTCTTCCCCCTCTCATGCAGAAGGAAGGAAGCGCATAAATGGTCACTGTAGATATTAGATTACAGAAGCGTTAACGATGGAAAGACGCGCAGGCGGACAGCAGAGAGGGAAACTGCGCTGAGAGAAGCTCCGGAGCTGCTCCATTCAATACGTCTTGACTGAGGAGCTCAGACGTGTCTTATCTTCACCTCAGTATGCGCAGGCGTGATCCTATCTGAGCCCCGCAAAAAAAAAAAAGCTGTTACCATCCAGAACTAGACGTCATGTGTGTTGTTCCTCATGTGGAGCTGAATTTTTCATTGGCTTACATTCATATATATATATTTATATATATATTTGCAGATTTTTCTCTTTCAAAGACAGCCTGGAGCTGAGAGATGTTCTCCCTGGCTGATGCCTCAGAGGAGCCCAGTCCAACCTGTGGATAGCGCGGAGCGCGTCTGTGGCCACCGCTCCGCCTCCGGGACGCTCGTCTTTCGGCTCGCTGAGCGCGACTGGCACCGTCTGCTCCGGTTCTGCGCGTAAGCGTGGCACCCCGTGTTTGAGCTCAAGCTGTGTGCAGGCATTCAGTTTATGAATGGCACTGACATGGAGGAAATACCGTTTCAGAAAGTCAAAACCAGGCGGAAGAGAAGTCACTGTCCACCGGGCGTCCCTTTGACCACGATCGCTTGTGAGGACGAGTTCGACTGCAAGGAACTCGAGTCCCTCTTCCAGAACTACAACCTGAAACTGGAGCAGACGTCCACTCTCAAAGCCCTGGCGGTCCTCATCTTCACGTCTGCGACCCTGGCTGTGGTGGAGTTGCTGTCCGGCCCCAGCCCCACCATCTCCAAAGGGTCCCACCCGGTGCACGGCGTCATCTTCCTCTCCCTTTTTATAGTAACTAATGTCAAATACCTGCAAGTGACTCAGCTCCAGCAGATCGTGAACCTCACGCTGCTCTTCGGGTTCACCTTCTCCTTCCTGTGTTGTCCCTTCTCCCTGGGCGCGATGGGGATGGAGCCCCCCACGTCCCCAGACCAGGGCGTGTGGCAGCTCATCCTGGTCACCTTCGTCGCCTACGCGCTGCTACCTGTGCGGACACTCCTGGCTGTTGTTTTTGGGATCATGGTGTCCATCTCGCATTTGATTGTGACCGCAGCTTCTGTCACAGTGAAAACACAGAAACTCTGGAGAACGGTGAGTAGATGTCACACCTCTGCTTTGTATTATTAAACTATTAATAGATGCGTTTAGATCATAATGCATAATAAAAGTTTTATTGGGTGTAATGTAACAAAAGCCAAGGAAGAGATCATCTAGAGCTGGTTTCAGCACCAGGGACAGCTCCCTGGTGTGAGACCATTTCTGATGTGACCTGCTTAGATTCCCATCAAATAAAACATTTCTGCATTTGATCAGAACATCTTTACTTCTGCTGAGAGGCTGTGGCTACATACATTTTGTGCAAGCATGTCCTCAAATATGGTAAAAGCACTAATTGTGTTGATGTGTGCATCATGCAAGCCTGTTTGTAAACATCATCTTGGAGGGAATCATGCAGTCCCAGAGGCGTTGGCTGCATAGAGACACCCTGCTAACACCACAAGTAGGGCAACTTTGAGGGACGAGGACTCGAACTAGACTATGTGCTTCTGAAAAAAGAAAGAGGACAACTTGTCAGTTGAGAGCTGCGAGAGAAAATGTTACACCAGGCGATACATTTAAATATCTATTTCTGTCACATCGGTGTCGTCAGGTGTGCCACAAGGTAAAGAGGAGAGAGTGGAATCTTCTGCTTACATGCAACATGAAGATTCGGGGTTGGGACAGAATAAAACAAGAAGTTCATCACATCATTAGATCCTGACAACATGGTCGAAGATTAAAATGTTGTGTTTTTTCCTGTCTGAGATGCCTGCGTAGACAGGTGAAGGACAGAATTGGCTGTGTGACCAGAGACAGCTAATCCATTAAGCTCAGACCTGAGCTGTGTGGCGTGACCCCACACATCCCAACCACCAGCGTCCCTGCTTCCACAGAACAGCGAAACATGTCAAAAAACTGAAGCAAAGGTGGATTTAAGACATAAAAATAAGACATTTTAACCTGATTCTCATTATTATGGTTTGCAAAAACAAATCTGTTTCTTGTCCAGGTTTGATTTGATCACCAAAGAGTTTTTAAAGGGCATCAATCATAATGTGTTAATTCACAACTTATAGGTGAAAATTCTAAATAACTTCAAACTCACGACCTGCATGTCCCTTTAGGACTTCATTATGTAGCTTTCTTGCACTTTTGCACACAATTATGCTTTCAAGTTTTAAATGTTGCACTGTTGTATTGTACTTTGCAGTTTTGTTTAATCTAGTGTGCAGTTGTTGCCTCTAAATGCACCGAAGCCTTGGGGGAACGTTCATTTTTGCACATGTTGACAATAAGATAACCTTAAATCTAAAAAGCCTTGTATGACTTGCATCAATTGGTCTATACTTGCAACTAAAATGAACTCTAACAACATTATAAAGAAGACAAAAACATGATTGAAACAACTTTATTTGTACACACTTCAGACACGATCACAGAAGCATGCCTGTGTACAAAGTCAGCCTCTCAGCAGCATCACTGTGAATGAAAGTTTTGTCCTGCACAAGGTTAAATGTTGTCCTGCAGCAGCTGCCGTGATGGATGATCACAGCACAGGTTCTCAGGTGATCGAGCACCATAAATACACTAAATAAAGACACAAACTCTCTTTTCCACCCATCTGTGGAGTATAGTGACCTAAATTCAATTTCAAGATGTTGAAATGACATCAACTTACAGACGTTTTTGCACATTTTTGAGAAATTAAACACAAAATTACATAAAAACATAAATACATCACTTGTCATATATCAGCTGTGATCAAAAGTAATTAAAGGTTTTGAACACTCGTTTAATCAATCAGTCTTATTTCCTGATATTTGGACATCTCGCCTTGGATTGGCTAACAGCAACACGACGCCACCACTGACTCAGTTTGCTCTGCATCGTTGATGTTTTATCTCCACAAATAACACAAGCCTGGAGGAGTTCTGCTGTGTGGTGGAGTTGCTAATGCTAACCCCTAATTCACACTGGCGACGGCGGGCGTGGACGTCACTGCTTCAAATAGAATCCATTCTAGTCTAGGGGGGTGACGCGGACATTTTTGGGTGCATCCCAGAAGCAGCACGCCACGCCGCTAAACATAGGATCGGGTTCATCTGGGACACGTCATTTTCTGCAGTTAACATAGGGCTAGACAGGACATCACACACAGTTTCAGTGTAAAACTGTGGTAATTTTCGAAATAAAAGACTATTGCAACAATGCAATTTCATATCTATGTAGATTACGTCTATACGTGTGACCTCACGACTTTATTTACTACCAGTTTCTTTTTGAGAAGTGCAGCGGTGTGTTTTTCATGGCTGTAATCCTGGCAGTGGAGAGGAACATCATTTTATTTGACATTAAAGGGACACTTTGCAACTTTTTTATATTTTTAAATCATGTTCTTGTGCTACTATGTGCTAAAATTACCCTTTACAGGGTTAATGAAAGGCCACCCAGCCCCTGTCGCCCCCTGTGGCCAGAATATTTCACTTGCAACTTCACAGTTGCCGGTCCGGTCTGTTGGGACTTAAAATTCAGCTTGACCTACCTGGCTCTGCAGTCTGGTTCCAGCATGTTTCCTGCATGTTTTAGATCATGAACACAGCTGATTGGTTTGATTTAGTGATGAACCGCTCCTGTAGACACTAATGAAGGCTGAGGAGACATTTCAGCAATTAGATTAAGGTGTTAAAAAGACGAACGCACAGCGAGGAGATAAGTTTTACTTTCGCCAACGAACACTAGGGGGTGCTAAAAACAAGCCAAAACTGACTAGTGTCCCTTTAAACACGATTCCCTTCTTTTTGGTTTAATGGCGGATAGCATAAACAGTCTTGAGGGATTTTGTGACGTCACAAGTCCAGTGAGGAGCACGGCAAAGTAGCTGTTACTCGGCCAAGACTCTCCCGGTGTGTACTAGAATGCAGTGAACCTCACGAGTAAACTGTTCCGCTGCAGTTTCGCACCGCTGATGCTTCCAGTGTGAAGTAGGGGTAACAGTTAGCCTCTACTAGCCGAGACGTTCTCTGCTGTTTCCTGGACGCTAAACCAACAACAGCCTTCCCCGTCACGAATCAAGATGGATGAGTCCATGAATGTTAAGTGACAGTGTGACATAGATCTGTCAGGCCTTTCAAATCCTAGAGTTTCATCCTCTATTTTCTATCAGACGCTAATGCAGGAGATAGGTGTAGGAGACTATTCTCATGTTCAGCCTGCATGACAAACTCAGAGTGACTGATTATAATCAGAAACACGATTTAAAAAATGCTTTTTCAGTGTTCCACACCTTTAAAGTGACCAACAAGACAACTTTACTCAACACTTCATGAGTCCGAAGAGTTTAAACTGTCTCGTATTGTTTATCTGTTTCACAGCTGGTTGCAAACACGGTCTTGTTCGCCAGCGTCAACCTGTCAGGACTCTTTGTGCGCATCCTAACAGAGCGCGCTCAGAGGAAGGCCTTCCTGCAGGCTCGCAACTGCATCGAAGAACGACTCCGTATGGAGGACGAGAACGAGAAACAGGTAGAAGCACCTGTACGCTCGTCAGAACGGAGCTTTAATTAGATGTATTCCTCAGGTTCACGTGTTAGACTTCATGCCTTTTTGTCTACCACATTTCTTTCTGCCATTAACACTTTTTTCCAACAAGAACATTCCTGTGTTTCACTTTATTAATCACAAATGCTTTATATTCACCCCCCTCCTCTCTCTCTCTTTAACACTCGCAAAAATACAGGAGCGCCTGCTAATGAGTCTGTTGCCCAGGAACGTAGCTATGGAGATGAAAGAGGATTTCCTAAAACCCCCTGAAAGGATCTTTCACAAAATCTACATCCAGCGTCACGACAACGTCAGGTAGGACTGTGTGGTACCATAAAGCGAGCTGACTCAGGTGTCGCAGCTTTTAGCGGCTTTTTGTGTTAGAAAGATTGTTTCTGTAACAAAATACACAAAAAGCAAATCTCAGAGTTAGGGGAAGATGTTGCTCTTACAGCGACTTTTTCTTTTCCTTTAAAGCTGGTATTGATTTTTTTAGGCAATGACAGAAAAATCCTTTGAAGACTGCAGCAGGAGACTGAGGGAATTGATTTGCTTTCTTTTATTTTTAGCACATTTCTACAAAATTCTGAATAAAGCAAGGATTATTTTTACATTTAAGTCACATTTAAAGGGATATTCCACCCCAATTTTTTAAATTTTTGTCTGTTGATATATTTGCCAGAGTTAGATAAGTGGGAAAAAGCTATTTTTAACCAGCCCAGTCATTCTCCTGACCTGGCTGTACTCCTTTAGCTTTAGCTTAGCATAAAACACAGTAAGTGAATGGTTCCAACTAGCATTGTGAGTAAAAAAGTCCTTTAAAAGTTCTCTGTTACAAAACAATTGTTGCCTAATATGCATTTCTTTGGGGATGCCTTGCACCTTTCAGCGGAGGCTTACAGCGGTGCTTTGTCATAAAGTAGTCCCAAATCTGTGATTTCTTTATGTTACTAATTATTTCTATTTGCAGTCGGTCTGATTATTTAGGTCACCAAGCAGAGTGGTCACCTACTGAGTGATTTTAAGACCTTTTTTACTCACAATGCTAGTTGGAACCATTCACTTACTGTGTTTTATGCTAAGCTAAAGCTAAAGGAGTACAGCCGGGTCAGGAGAATGACTGGGCTGGTTAAAAATAGCTTTTTCCCGCTTATCTAACTCTGGAAAATATATCAATATGCAAAAATTTCAATTTTGGGTGGAATATCCCTTTAACGTCAGTTTGAAAAACTTTATTTATTCATTTATTTTGAGCAATTTTCATTTCAGCCAGACGCAAACTAACTAGAGCTGTACCTGAGTCTACCTCTTAATTTGCGGCAAATTCAAATCCTCACATTAAGTGCACAATTCTCCAAATCCTCCTCAAGTGCAGGGGTATAATTTCTTATTAACTAGGGCTTTAATTCCACACCTAGCTCATGCACTTTCCGTTCTAACTCCGTTTTCAAAGTGTTTGACCTTTAACCCTTTGTCAGAAACCAGTTAGCCAGTTCGAAAAAGACAAATAAGAAAAAAAAAACATGCCAATCACTTCTCCATTCTCTCATAGAATCAGCTTTTCTTCATCCCGATTCCTCTTTTTTTCTGGGCTCCACCAGCTGTATTGTCAGATCTGCCCTTTCAGCTCCAGCGTTTCCTTGTTTTCTCATCTTATCTTCGGCTCTTGTTCTCCTCCTCTGTTTTCTCAGAGCAGCAGGGAGGCTTGAGGAGGAGAGTTTGCTTAGCCTCGGGATTAAGTTGCTGCAGGGGATTAAATGCAATGGAGACTAAATTCTTGTTGCGTAACGCTCTCGCGGCGTGCGTGTGTGTGCTTGCGGGTGCGCTGCACGCTGGTTAAATATGGACAGATCTCGGTGGAGCTCCACTGATTGCTTTTTTCCTTGAACCCTTTTGAAGCCACCCTTTAAGACAGATCTATCTAGGCAGGAAGTGACGTCATTTCTGGAGGACTATTATTAGAAACTGAACCACGTGTACTACAATGTACTCCGACTTCTTTATTTTAATGCAAGAGTGTCTGAATGGGTGATTCGGGATCATAACAGTTACACAATTCTCACAATTAGTTCAATCAAATTCAGCGTTACTGTTTATTTTACCAATATCTAGATGGGGTCAAGCCCTTCAATCAAAGAAAATATAAAATAAACACATTCAAAAAAATTGTTTGACACATTAATTTAAAGTAAATGAAAGCTGCTCAACTCATTCATTTCCTTTTTAGACAAAAACACATTTTACTGTGTAAATCTGGTTAAATGAGCTCTCAGGTAAAACAACTAAACAAACCCATGAAATTAAAACAATCTGAAATCACCTGCTGGGGTCTCTGACACATTCTGTAATTGATGCAGATGCACATTTGCACAAAAGCCTAATAATGTGCACAGTGTCTATCTAAAAGTTGTCGTAAGCATGTTGCACTTTTATTGAACTGGCGTCAGCATATCTGCCGCCCACGCTGCGTCTCCAGAGGGGCCCATCCGGTGCAAACCCGCGGGCTGACACGCGGCTCGTATCTTCGGCCGTGTGATTAAATTGACATCACATCTACCTAAAGTAGCTACAGCGATGCCTCCCAGAGAGGAGAAGGAGATATTTGCATAATTGGAGAAATAACTTTCTTCAAATAAGTGCCAGTGGAAAGGAAGTGATGAATGAGGGTGTGTGTGTGTGTGTGTGTGTGGTTCAGAGAGAGAGATGGGGGATGGTTGTCAGACGATATCAGATTTTTTGCAGCTCTAATCACTACAGGATTAATTGTTTTTGAATTTTCTAGCTTATTTAAATGAATTTCTGCACTTTTCTCTGGAAAAAAAAACCAGATTCTTCAGCTGGATCAGGGCTTTAAACTTCCAAAGTCGAATTAATTTTGTTAATGAGAAAAGCGGTGCTTGAACAACTTAAAACTGTCACTGTCACCTTTTTTGTTGTTGCTTTTCTGTCAGAACTCATAAAAAAAGCTTTTTTCCACCCAAAAGTTTAATATTTCTTAGTAGCAATGAACTTTGCAAACAAAAGAACGCACATTTCTTTGAAAAACAATCTGCAGCCCACATGCAAAACATTTAACATTCGTCAGATCGATGCTATTGATGTTGTTTCAGCTTCTTATTCCGAATCAGAATCAACCTTATTGCCATTGCACCAGCGTCCTGGAACAAAGAAATTGACTCCACAGCGCAACCTGGCCAAGAATAAACACACAACATATAGACAGAACAGGTACAGGAGAGACAAAATCTCTTTTTTAATAAGTGTTAAATATAAGAATGACAAGAAAATGATTTTAAACATCACTGCACTGCTTTAATGCTCTGATTTAGAAAGACTTACTGCCGTTTTCATGGTGCCCTACATCTGTGCATCATTAACATGAAACCAGTTGGGTTGCATTTGTTTGAGGTGTCATGAGTAGTGCTGGGTATTGTGGCCAATTTCCTAAATCGATTCGATTTCGATTCATAAGGCTCTGAATTGATTAATCACGATTCGATTCAATTCGATTCTATTCAATCTGATCTTAAATATTGCTAATTTTTGAATAGGATCCTGTAGCATTGTCGCTACTGCGTGTTTCTCTTGATATGTGCATTTAGCATCTTTTTACGTTCTTTTCATTTAGTGGCTTATTGTTGCAATTGGGTGTTGCTGAGGTAGAAAATGACGTTTCTGTCGTTTAGACGAGCTTCTTCTCGTTAAGTAGATGTGCAGTTTGTATATTTTGGTGCACATTAAGCATGTTTTTGGAATGAATTTGTACTTGAAAGTGCCTGCAGATCCGGTCTCAGGTCCGTCTGCTTCAAGGGGAAAAATTGATCTTAGGCCTAATTAATCGATTTTGCAAAATTGATATAAAATCGATCCAAAATCGATTAAATAGATTTTTTTACCTAGATGAGACTTTAGGACCCGGATAAACATAAAAATGAGAAAAATTTGTTTTTTGAAAATTCTGTAAAAGGCAGAAATATTTTGTGTTGTTTCACAACAAGGAACTTTTTTCTTAGGTTTCTTCAAACATGAAATCTTAAATAATCACAGATCTTTTTTTAGCATGTCTGCAAATAAAACACGAGCACAAAACCTTAGTTGAAGAAAGTCATTTTTTAAAATGTTCTAAATATTTGTTACTGCAGATGGTTGCTAGTTGACGGTGTCTGCTGCCCCTCATCACGGTGACATCTGTGAGACAACAAAGTGACATTTAGCAGCTCTCTCTTAGAGCTCCAGCACTCTGTCACACTGTGAAAATCCCAAGCACACATGAAGGTAACAGGCTGTCATCAGCACAAGAGCTGCAGAAATGCAAGTTGTTCGGGACAGTTTCATGACTAATTCCCTTCGCACCATCAACCACCACACAGCACTAAAAACAAAAAGTTTCTGTTCTGAAAAAAATGCACGTAGGACACTTCTAAATGCAAGAAAGTAATAATCAAACAAAAGTTTATGAAATTGCATCTTTCTCAAAAAAAAATATATATATATATATATTTTTTTTTTAAAGAAGTTTTTAGAGATGTTGCTACATCATCAGCAGCCAATTCCTGATGAAGTTTCCTAAAAGACCCAAAGATCTCACTCTGAAGACATTTTTGTCCATTTTCAAAGCACATCCCTCTTTTTAAGTGACTGGAATCTCAAATCACATAGTAACCTCAATGTGTTGTTTTTTTTGTTAAATTGAGAATAAATTGCAGAAAGGTAGTGTTCTTAGTGCAAGCATTCAAATTAACAATAAATCCCTTTAACTGCACGTTTTCCAATGAAACTAGGATAAATACCTTTTGTTTGATGCACCAATAAAATGCTTATTTAGATCATAAGGGTTATATCTGTTCCAGGAAAAATCTGTATAAAAATAAGCAGACGGTGACCTTAACAGTTGCATGATATCTTCCAGTGGTTCCTTTGCAGCTTCTAACAGGACATGTCGTCGACCCCCACGAGAACGCTCCTGCTGCTTTCTTTAATTTGCTCTGCTTGACTGCATTCCCAGTCAGTCACAGATTCTCTTTAGCTCCTCTTTACTATTTTTTTTTGCAGGTGACTCTCCTAAAAGGATAGTAATAACAGGTGTGATCACTAACTCTTTGAAACTCAAGTGTTTCTTTCTGTTGCAGCATCCTGTTTGCAGATATCGTTGGCTTCACCAGCCTGGCCTCTCAGTGCACAGCGCAGGAACTGGTTAAGCTGCTAAATGAGCTGTTTGGAAAGTTTGATGAGCTCGCCACGGTGAGTCCGTCTCTCTCCCTTGAAGCCACATCCCTCAATTACAGCTACCGTTGGCACTCAGAGCAGCTCCTTTTCTCTCCGTGCGCTAAATGCTTTGTCCAAACTGTGACACAGCAATGTGTGTGGGTGTGTGTAAAAAGTGTGTGTGAGTGTATTGCTTTGGCCACAGGCTACTGGCACATGCCTGTAGCTTAGCATGATGTCACAGTGTATATTGGAAGCCCATATGATGCTTAATATGATTATCTAGAGCTTCATTTGAAGAAGAGTTGACAGACCTCTTTAATCTCAGCCAGATTTACCCACGGCTAAACCTCGCCTCCTCACTTGTTGTGTGAATGAACCAAGCGGAGGGATTGCAGGGAGCTGAGTTCTACTCCGACTGGTCTTGGTATGAATGTGGAAACGATCGCAGCGCTCTCGATATTTCACTCATGCATGATTTCACTCACTCACATTTTATTGTTGCTTTCTGGTGCAGAGTTTAAACCTTTTTTTAAAAAAAATACAACTGAATTAAAGGGTTAAAGTTGGGCAAAGTAAAAATAAAAACAGATTTTTAGGTTTATGATTTAAACTTGGAGTACCTGTGCGTAATCTGGCTTCTATCACTTACGACAGGCGCGTGCCCTTGTCAAATCCACTAATCTGCAGGATTAAAACAAACCCCTTTTTTGCCGTTAGAAGGGTTTACTTGGCCCTGTTGAAAGCTTCTATTTTTATCTTGTTTGTTTTTAGAACCAAGTGAAAAGACAGCCTCTCTCATCAGCTTCTTGTCCTCGGCTGTTTTTGCCAGTGCCTTTCCAGTTAATTTGGAATAACGTGTTTCACCTGACTGCTGCTGCTTTTGCTGTTTTGTGTCAGAAGAAGCTTATTTTTGCCTCGTGCAGCACTTTTTCATTTTAAACTGTGACTTCATGTATTTTCACCCTTTTACTCTTCAGATTTCAGCCGTGTAGAAAAGAATAGCCTGGTTTGTTCTGCTCTTGGCATCAATCTGGGAACGTCACATTACTCCGAAAGGCTCTCCCCGCAGCCGTTTAACGTGCCGTCAGATGTTCTTGCCTTGCCCTGACCCAAAGCCGCACACATTCTTATCCACTTTGGCAGGAAGTGGCGATGCCAGTGACTCATAGCCGTGGTCACTCTGGGCACGCAGGCTCCCTTTCGTCCCATACGAAGAGCGGGCGATGCCACATGGCCACTGGGCATCGTCTCATAAAACCATTCCAGCACCATCCCCACACCACCTGTCCACTCTTTGGACTTGTCAAGCTGCATGGGAAGTGGGCCAGGAACACAGTGTTCTCCTGAAGTGCTGTTGATGTAGCAGACCAAGGCTCCTCTCTCTCTAAATTTTTAACATGAATGAATCTAAACTAGGCTTCATCTGGAGGCTCACTCTCCTTCTGCCTGACTGCAGTCATATAGCGCCTAAATGTAATCCTAGCTGTTGAATATTAGCATCTGTTTCCTTTTTTAGAGCCATTTTCTGCACTTCACTTATATTTTCTTCATATATTTTTTATTTTATTTATATCAAAACACATTTGCGATGCAAATGTGTTCATTCTTTTAGCTAATCCTAGTTTATTTGTAAATCATCGCTGCACGGTCAAGTGTCCTGCGTTAAATCTTCAACGATCGTTTTATTTATCAGACATAAGCAGCTAAGACAATAATTTCAACTCCTTGCAAAGTTGCATGTCAGAAAATGGACTTAATTACCCGCCTGTGAGACAATTACCGGTGACTATAAGTTCATTACTGACCCCTCTTTTAGATCTGATGTCATCAACACTGACTCTTAAATTAATTAAGGCCAAGTGCAAGGTGTGTGAGTCTCCCTTCAAAAGAAAGCCTCAAAAAAAAAATATTGAAATAAAACTAAGAAAATTACAGCTCTAGGATTCCATAGAGGCAGCGCAGTGGAACAGTGGTTAGCACTGTTGCCTTGCAGCAAGGAGGTTCTAGGTTTGAGTCCTGGCTTGGGGACTTTCTGCATGGAGTTTGCATGTTCTCCCTGTGCATGCGTGGGTTTTTTCTGGGTACTCCGGCTTGGCCTGACTTGCTTTAGACAGATGCACTCCCCGTCTGGAGAGGAATCCCTGCTCAGTGCCACCAGCGGTGATACAATCCCAATCAGTGGCAGTTATGAGTGACAAGTCGAGCATAAGAAGGATCGCCACAAGTCACAAGCAACAGGGGGAGGGGTCATTGAGTCCCATTAGTTTGTCTACCACCCACCCAAGTCAGGCAGCCCCGTTGCACTTAGGACCCACTACGTCCACCTGCCCTGTGTGGGAAACTGGAACATTTGTACCATGCAGAATAGGTTTACCATGGACCCAGATCAATAACAAGCAGGGGCGTGTCCAGGGAGTGGCCTGGGGTAGCACCCTTGAAATCTGATCACACTAGGTGCCACCCCACTGAGTTCCATTTAAATTGACTTTAAATTGTCCACAAAAGTCTTGGGGTTACAATACTTGAGCCCACCCCCCAAAAAAGAACAAAAACAAACAAAAAAGAAAAACCTAACTCTAGGTGCCACCCATGCATAAGGCCTGGAAACACCACTGACAACAAGGCATGTGTTCTCTGTTTTCTCCTGTGTGTTGGTGAATGCTGGCCAACATGTATAAGACAGAAGTAGAATCTCTTTGGTAAAGGTCCTGCTACAATATCACCTGCCTTTTGCTTTTTGACAGTATGAGGTAAAAATACCTCAAAGCAGAAAGCACAAACTCTTTACTAGAGACATTCTGACTGTCCCACAGGCCGAGATGATCTGTGATTTGTTCCTGTTTTACTAAACCTTGCCTTTGCACATGGTGAGATGCTTTGTAAACACTCAGTGAAGATGTACAAGTGAAACAGAAATCTGTTCCTGTGGCTTGTGGTTACAATCCACAATGATAAATGCTATGTTGATGCATCAGAGAAGGGAGGATTTCCCGCTGTAGCTGCTGTCTGTGGTAAACTTACCGTTTCCAGAGAACTGGTTCTCCTCTGAGCTCATCAGCTAATTGACTTGACTGAATTAAGTCGGGGTTTTAAGAAATAAAACAGAAATTCAGAGGAAACACCATCTCTTTTTTCAGTATGTGATGGATTTGAGTGTTTTTATTTGAATTTTGCCTCCAGGTTGAGAATTTCTCGAGGACATGGACAAAGGACACCTACTGCAATCCAAACTTGTTTTGAAACGTTGAAAAAAAATCATATTTGCTAAGTGAGTTTAGACATTAATAAAAATTTGCTGATTGCAATGAGACGTTCAGCTTGGAGAGGATTTGCAATCAGTTAATACGTGCTTTCCTGTGTAGCATGAATAGTTCTTGTGCTCGTGCACACGGGTGCCGCTGCTTCCGTGGCACAGCTTCACAAAGCTTTTTATTCTCGTCCCTCTTTTCTCTCCTCTTGCAACACCTCCCTGCATCACAGCTTTCAGACTCCTCCGCTCCTTGTTTCTCAGTTTTTTTGATTGACAAGCGGCAGCCTACTTCCCTCAACTGTGTCTTTAAAGCCCCGTGGTTCTCTGCACTCTCTTCCTTTTTTTTTCATGTTTCCATTTTTAGGACGGCTCAATGATGGATTTATCTGCTGTCTCTCACGTTCTTAGCAAGTGAGAGTTTTGTTTTTTGTTCCCTTACATGTGACTGTGAATGGAAAATTTCTCAACACACACGCTCAGATCACGAAAACCAATAAATACTTCTGCCTGGAAATACATAACAAATGCTATATAGCTGATTTACCCTAAATTTGAGGGTTTAAACTGCTCACACGGTGGCAGCTGCCTTCCTGAAAACTCAAATCTTGGCTCACGCACAGTCAAATAATCCTGTCTGGGTTTGTCTCACGAGCAGATGCAAGGATCATTCCCAAGTCCTGCTGTTTCCCTCAGACGCCTGTGTACTTAAAACTGTAGACTGCAGCAAAACCCCAACCAAATAAGCCAGCTTGGATCCTCGACAGAAGAGTAAAGAGGATAAACGTTTCTTAGAAAAGAGCAACCTGAGAAGAGTTTCTCTAGTGATGCTGCTCAGCTCATAATGAAGCAGATTAAAAGCCAATATGACCCGTGCTTTTAGCCTTTGGGTCTATATTAAGGTAACACTTAATAAGGGTCCCTTTATTAGCGTTACTTAGTGCTTTATTAAGCATTAATAAACTATTAAATAAAGTATTAACAGCTGCTTAATATTAATGTTAATGTTAGGTAATGTATTACTACACTGTAATAAATTTGTAAGCCAGTTAGAAACGCAAGTTCACCAGCTGCCTTATAAACATGATTAATGTCAACTCAACCAACCACTTTCTTTCAAGTCGATAACATAAATAATAACAATGCATTCTTTGGAATTAACATTGAGAGTTGAAACAACAAACTATGTTAGATTAGCGATTCTCTTGTTAAACATACACACAATTCTACATTATTTTAACTTAAAGATTTAAGTTAGAAGACGATTATGTACGTCCATTCTTGAAAGTTTGTTAACTGAACTAATGGATTTGTCAAGTCAGGCAATGGGTGGGTGAGAGTTGAACTCAAGGAGCTGAGACCAGATAGCCTGGCCACGACCCATTGACGGCTCTCAGTCGTGAGGCGGGATCAATGGTTGTCTTTCAAACTGTCTGCACGCAATTGGATAGCGCTAGGACCAATCAGAGTAACGAACAACGTGACGTAATTACAGCGACGGAAAAGAGGGAGGCAGCAATGGCGTCTAACATCAATGATTTCTGTCGTTTTTGTATGAAAAACATGTGAATATCAGGTGTACTGGGACATTGCACTACTTTGTTTGATAAAAATAAGAAGCTGCTAAGTATATCAGACAGACTTACGCACGTTGGAGTCTAAATAATCCAATGTTGATGACAAAGCCGTTTCAAACCAATGTGGTTCCTGCTCTTCCGCCATGTTGTTTGTGTTGGCGGCTGCAGCGCTGACGTCATCGGCTACTCCCGCTCTGTGATTGGCCCAAAATATAGAGCAGTTGAAAAGGTCTAAAACTTTTGTGTAGTATGAATATATTTCAATGTAAATTGCTCAAATGCAACACGTTAAAAAAAATTGTTTTTTTTCTTTTCTTAATTTTAAAACATGTCTGCTTTTGAATTTGTTTGTTAAATTAAAATGTTTGAAATAAAAGCTGGAGTTAAAGGAGTCATCACCTATAATATAGTGGATATCTACGTCCTATTTTAGTCTTTTAGGCCATTAAAATAAATTGTATTGGAAAAAAATTTAAAAAGGTGCTTTTCTGACCCTTTTTTTTAAAGGACATATTTTCTTGCGTGATCACACGCGATATGTCGGCTGTGTCGGACGGTCATTTTGCCAGCTAGCAACGCCGGTGCTCGACTGAATTTGAGGGGGAGAGGGGCAGTGCGGCCTGTAGCAGCATTGCTCTGCGCTGTCCATATATGGTATATCCTGCCTTTGTGACGACATGTAGGCAAGAACTCAAGATTTCGTTTTGAAGTGCGCGTGCTTGTGGGGTGCATGTGAGCTGGTTGAAGAAGGCAAGATTAAACAAACGCTCCAATGTTAAAAATCGACTTCCCGGCCAGTGAAAATCATTAGGAAGCCATTATTGACATTTTTTCAAGTGGAAAAGTGAAAATTTCAGGTGATGACTCCTTTAAAAGGTTAACTGGTACCAGTTCTGTAATGCAACTGGGTGTAAAAACAGAATCCCAGATGAACTCAGAATAGGAATAAAGTTTTAAAACTGATAACAAAAATACTGCAATAACAAATTAATTGTAGATGTAATAACGAAAACATTTCACTTTCAGAACTACAGGAGCTGATCTGCTCAGCTACATGGTGTTCTGATGTAACACTAGTGCAAACATTCCTCTATCTCAACTGTCGGCAAACATGTTGCTGCTATCAAATCTCAAACTGGTACCTGCTGTATATTTTTAAGGATAGCATCATGTATCCAGGTCATTATTTAATGTCATTTTGCACATTTTTCTGCAAGTTTAAACTTGAATTTTGCTAAAATTCCTAACTTTTCTATAAACAAACCAGATCAGTTTTAGTGTATGTAAGAGTTGGCCACATCACGCGAATTCTGCAGGCTGTTTGGGTGTCCAAGAACATTTATAACCAGCCTCTGAGATATACGTTTCATCCAATTTCTTTGCATCTTTCCAAGAAACCTATGCTGCTTGTTTCCAAATCCGATCAGCTGTTCAGGAAGCCGGTGCCATCCTTGGAAACGCCAAGCATTTGTTATTTGTCATATCTGCTATTTTGTCCAGGTTTCCATCACGTACTTCACCCACTCGCTTTAGCCCACCATGGTAGAGTGAGAGGAGGACGTGTTGATTTATTTTTCATTTGCTGTTATTCGAAAATGAATTCAAATTTATAAATGAGCCAGCGTGTAGACGCGGGGAAAAAACTCGCCCAAAATCAGAGCTGGGGATAATTTAGCAAATTTAACTCATTGCAATCACTCTTGTATGTTTGGAAGAAAATGCATCTTAGCTTTTAAGTAAAATAATATAGGAAATGATTTTTTTTAACTTCTTTTTAAAAGAGTAGTGTGTGCAGGGTGTTGTAATTCATCACAGCACAGACTTACAGAGAGACAGCAAACACCCCTTCCACATTACAGGACTACAAGTCCTAATCTTCAGCCACATCAGCACCACGGTGATCTTTGCCTTTGTATCAACAGCAAAGCACAGCGTGTTCTGCTCTCTCCTCTGGGAACGTGGAGGAAATGAACTGCTACTCTCAGCTGGCTAATCTTTTTCTTCATTATTATTTATTGAATGTTCCCTTTCCCTGTAGTAGTGCTTCGGTATCTTCCTGTTGTTGTCTCCTTTATATGAGTGTGGTGAACTATTACCTAATTAGCACACCTACAAAACAGATGCACGGTGATGCAGCTGCAGCACACGGCATAACGCAGCAGCGCTAGCTGTTTATTTTGATCTTAAAATAGCTTGTTTACCTTCTAAATGAGATTGTAAACCAGGGTCAAACTCAACATGCTCCTTTCTTTCCCTCTTCCTTATGACCACCCAGATTTCCTTAGCGCTTTGGTCACATGATGGTGGTAATCCTGCTTGGGTCTGAATCAGCTCCTAAGCCCTCACACAGCAGATTAGCAAAGGAAAAGTACAGTAAAGTATGCTGTTTAGGTAGCAGGTCATTCCCTGCTGACTGTAACTTCAACTGTGTCGCACTGGTTTCTGCACAACCCCAACCAAAATGTTACCTAACAGTACGCTTACAAAAATCAAGACTAGATAAGAAGTGAAACCAACTCAGTTTAATTCTATTTGCAAACGTATGTTTATTGATACACCTGAAACTCTGATTTTACAGCTGGTAGCAATACAGTCCAGTACTTACAGTACAGGGTACTAATGATCAATCAAAAGTTTATTTATAAAAGCGCTTTACAACGGCCATATTGCACAAGCCGCTGGACGACAATAAAAACAAGTATTGATATGAAAACACAGAACATAAAAACAGGATAAAAATGCAAATCAAGTTATCTCCCAAGTGTCAAAATCCAATCTGAACAAGTAATGCTTGAGTTTGGTCTTAAACAGAGAGAGAATCATAATGGAGCACCACAGTCTGTACTTTGATTGTGGGACCACCAGTAGGTGTTGTTCTGAAGAGCACAAAGCTCTGTCTGGCTGATGAGGGGTCAGCAGGTCACACATAACGGAGGCAAGACCGAGAACAGAACAAAATACAAACAGTAACATTTTGAACTGAATTCTAAATTGAACGGGGAGCCAGTGCAGTACAGCCAGTACAAGAGTGATGTGGTCGAGTTTTCAGGAGTTGATGAGGAGCTACGTTTTGCACAAGTTGTAAGTGGTGCAGAGAGGTCTGATGTAATCTGATATAGCAGTTGCAATAATTGTTACGTTGTTTTTATCCAATTCGCTGCAGCAAAAATGGATTTTTACTTTAGCTAACAGGCGGAGCTGGAAATAACTGGCGCTAATCACAACATCTATTTGTCTATTGAGTTTGAGAATATTGTCCATTTTCACTCCGAGATTCCTCGCTGCATAGCTCTGGTGAGTCGCCAGAGGTACAAGATCAGAGGTTGTGTCTGTGGGACTGGAGGCACCAAAGAGGATAAACTCAGTCTTTGACTGATTTAGGGAGAGAAAATCGTAAGACAGCCAGTCACAGAGCCTAAAGGGAGCATATATAATAAAATAAGACAGGGTCTAACAAGAATCCCTGTGGCACACCAGAGGACAGTGGAACAGAATCAGATGACAGAGAATGTTCTGTCAGTTTGAAATGATCTGAACCACTGGAGTACAGGTCTCTTGAGGGCGTTATGGAGGCATACAGGGTAAGACACGAGTACAGTATTTACGGGTGAATACCTCTGATAGTACCCAGGACTTCTGTAGGTACCCCTGTAAGTACCAGGTTGTATTGTGTATTGGTAACTTATCATTTGTTGATACTTGAATGTTATTGTTGTGGCAGTGGCTTAACCTTGTTGTTTGTTCTGATTGACGTTTTCAGTCTTCACTCTTTTTAATCTCATCATACTATCGGTTCAATGACTATAAATATATTTATTTATTCATTTATTCAGTGAGAGAAATGAAATGTCATCATTTAATTTTGTGACACATTTTGAAAAAATTAAACCAGATAAACACTGAGTATTAATCTTGATTAGTTTATTGTTGACGTATGTCCAAATTCTCTAAACCTTCATTCTAATGCATCATCATGTTGTGAACAATCTACCCATTACACGCTGATACTGCTGTTTCATTGTAACATTTTAATTCTCTCTCAAATAAAAAACAAAAAAACTATCTTTCAGGATTTTAACTGAAGTAAATGTTCATTTTCAGTTTCACCTTTAAAAAGAGCCTCTACACTAATCTGATTTATTTTGGATTAGGTATTTTATTTTCCTCCAGATATGCCTGTAGCATTTGTTGCTATAAAGTTCTATATTAAAACCCACAAGTCCATAGAAATTGTTTTCAAAAGACTTGTTTGCAAAAGTCTGATGTCTAATTTATGGTGAAGACCCAGCAAATCCTTTTCTCTCCTAAATCTTCTATTATGATTGTATTTGTGCTGGTGGTGTTGCATAATTTAATGATACAGTATACCTCGCTGGTTTCTGATGCTTCTAATCCATTTTGCAGTCAAACCATGAATTCCACCGTTAGTCCTCCTTTTACAGTCATTCAGACCGTAACCTTTTCTTTTCATTTATTATTTACATTGCAAATAGATTAAAAAAAGACAGCTACACATGTTTTTAGCATTTTCAGAGTGCATGTTGTGCTGTTTCAAGCAGCCTTTTGCCTCAGGCTGTGGAAACAAACATTTCAGGACTTTGATCATGCTTTGATACCTTGGAAAAAGACATTTTCCTCCATGTTTTACCCCTTCATCGTGTCATAGAGCATTTAAACCTCCACTAAATGGTAACACTTCAGCTAACAATCTGTAGCCATCTTGCTAGCTTGAAACTCACTTGGCTTCTGAGTTAAAAATAGGACTTCCGTCTTCTCCTATGCCTAATTATGAGTCTGTGTGCTCTTTCATATGCATGGGCAGCAATCCCCATTACCCTAATGGAAACAATGAAGGGTTATGAGGCAGCGCCCATAGTAACCTGGTAAAATGAATTTCTGCTGCTAATATCCTCTAATGATGGGTTTAAATTTGTAAACCATATTTCCACGCCTTTGCTTATTGTTCCAAAGCGTGAGTGACTCACCTGATTCCCCAAAGTAAAGCTGATCTGTTGCTGAAGCTATTTATTGTTTTTTTATAAATTTAAGCTTTGAAACAAATTTTATGAGGATGATAATAATGATCAGGAAATAAAAATACCAGTCAGTGGGATGAGGTGAGACTGACATGTTTTATTATTTGGATGTCCTGCTGAGCCTTAATCAGCCAAACAGAGCTCTACGCTCCTCGGATCAGCACCTACTGGTGGTCCCATGATCTTGATTCAGTGGCGGGACCAAAGCTCTGGAATGGTCTGCCTCCATCATGGGTCTCTCTTTGTTTAAGGCCAAACTGAAACGCCACTGGTACAGATTTGGCTTTTGACTGTTAGAATTTGCTGCTTTTAAAGGGGACCTAGAATGTAAACCAACATGTTCCTTGTTGTTGTTGAATAAGACAGCTTGGGTGGTCAACAATAGCATGCCAAAAAGTCAAAGCCATGTGTGACCTAGTTTTTATGTAAATTAGAAAGTTGAAAAAGGTGAGAGAAAAACTTCTGTTCTGAGAAAGCCTTCCTTAACACGTCATAAGGGGGAGCCACGCCTCCTCAATCCTGCATGTGTCTGAGGCCTTCTGGGGAAACCAACCAATCAGCATGTTCTGGCTGAGTGGGAGGGGTCAACAACTCTTTTCACTGAAGGCCTGAGTAAGGGGGTTTAGAATGGCCTGTATCAGGGCTCCTGGGACAGATGAAAGCCCAAAAAAAATGTTTTATGCTTTTTGGAGGCTCAAAGCTCTGTTTTAAATTGTTGATTAATTGCATTCTAGGACACCTTTAAGTTTCTGTGTTTTTATACCAAATTCTGGTTTTTATCGTTGCTCAGCGCCTTGTGCAATCTTTGGTTGTTGTAAAGTGCTTTTATAAATAAAATTTTGATCTATTTTATGCATCAGAAGGCAAAGTCAGGTGAAGAGGGATGAGCTGTCTCTGGGTTCCAGCTCCTACGGTGGGACAGGGTAACATTTCCTTCATCAGGTTAATTAGGGGAAAAACACTGATTTTAATCCATCCATCCATTATCGATACCCACTTATCCATGCAGGGTCGCGGGGGGCTGGTGCCTATCTCCAGCAGTCAGTGGGCATGCAGGCAGGGTACACCATGGACAGGTTGCCAGTCCATCACAGGGCAACACAGAGACACACAGGACAAACAACCACACACACCTAAGGACAATTTAGAGAGGCCAATCAACCTGACAGTCATATTTTTGGACTGTGGGAGGAAGCCGGAGTGCCCGGAGAGAACCCACGCTTGCACAGGGAGAACATGCAAACTCCATGCAGGGATGCAAACCCACAACCTCCTTGCTGCAAGGCAACAGCGCTAACCACTGCTCCACTGTGCAACTGATTTTAATGTTTCGCAAACACTAAAAACATTAAAAGCACCATTTTGTTCACTTTTCTTACCTCAAAACTTTTAAATGAGAAATTTAAAATTGAAAAAAATACAATTCTAAGCTGTTTAATTACTGTCCGTCGCTTTATATCATCAACATAGAAAAATTACTAAACTATGAGAAAATTGAAGCCACAAGGCCAGTGGTGCCCCCAAGGGGTGGCCACTGTGCCCCCCCAGGGAAGAACTCCCCCATTCACTAAGCGAATGGGAGGAGGTTCGATTGGATATGGATCAGGCTCTGGAAAGCATCTTAACAAAGCTGTATGTCTGTGTCACTAGCCGGTGTTGTACTATTTCCTGCTAAACGTAGCTTGCTTGAACCGCTTTTTCCAAGATTTACTTTTTCGTTTTTGCACAAAACGTTTTCCAGAAATGTAAAACTCCAAGTCTGGAACAGATCAACAGCTCATCAATCATCAAGATCTCAAAAAAGACCCAATCAAAATGTGTGTTTAAACAATAGCTATGAGGTAAATTTAGATTTTCTGTTGTTTTTTAATGATTTTGAGTCAGTCCCGTATGTTCTTTAGAACATTCAGAACTTTGGTAGGTGCAAACACTTCTGAACTTTGTTTTCTTACAGCGTTTCTCTTCAGGGGTTGCCACAGCGAATCATCTGCTTGCAAATAATCCTACCTTCAACCAAAAATAGGAAACTTCTGCACAAGTTTTACAACGCTTGCTATTTATTTCTACATTTGTTATGCAGTGATAGTTACAGTGAATCTTTATTTTCTGACAACTTTTGTCTCCATTTTTGTTCTGACTAACAGGAAAACCACTGTCGCAGGATTAAGATCCTAGGGGATTGTTATTACTGTGTCTCTGGATTGACCCAACCCAAAACCGACCACGCCCACTGCTGTGTAGAAATGGGTCTAGACATGATCGACACCATAACGTGAGTTGTTGTTTAATATACAGTTATACAGCATTTTAATGCCCCAAACAGGCACAAAAACAACATTTGGAATTAGACTGTGGACTCTCGTTGCATGTCTCGTTTCTGCAGGTCAGTCGCAGAGGCAACAGAAGTTAACCTTAACATGCGTGTGGGTTTGCACACGGGTCGGGTTCTCTGTGGAGTTCTGGGTCTCAGGAAATGGCAGTATGATGTTTGGTCAAATGATGTGACACTGGCCAACGTAATGGAAGCTGGGGGGCTTCCAGGGTGAGTATTAAA
>SSNS01000412.1:135543-149528 GCA_006937985.1 Aphyosemion australe | reverse complement strand
AGCGCTCTGCCGCGCTGTAATTCCTCAACAATGCTGGAGGCGACTTAAAAAGAGGTGAAATGAACTCATCTGACTTGCAGAGGGGCTTAACAGCTCTGAACTCTTAAATGCAACACAAAGGATGGGGAACAAATTGAATGCAAACAGCTCAAAGATGGAGCCAAAAGGCTTGATCTCAAGTCCAAGTACAGCAGTCACTAATCAGAGAAGCCAGTCAAAGCCCATTACTAAAATGTGCTCACTTCTCCGGCCAACGCCAGATCAAAATAGCAGCAGTGCTTCCCAACAGGCACTCACATCAGCCAATCCATCATTCACTGGCTCTCAGTACGGCCAGCACGCGGACGCCTTGTGGCCAAACAACCGCCTGACCCAGGTCAGCCGCAGGGCCATGGTACATGCCTGCTGCCATGTCACTTCTACTGCTCCAGATCCCTGCCAACCGCTAGCCCCGCCATCCAAATGTTTTCATCACCCGCAGGGGAGGGGGCAGAAAAACCCCAGAAACACAGAGGAGAAAAACATTCCTCTAGTGTGTTCAGATGACAAAAGAAAACAAAATGTTTGTGGTACTTACATATTCAGCCTCCTGTTTGGTTTCTAGAGCAAAGTTTTGTTGGTTAGTCAGGACCGGTCCTGGGAGATCCTCCGTTTTAAAGATCTGGGTCCTCTTCTGCTGTTCTTGTCTGAGGATGTCTGACTTTGTAGGGGAGTAGGGGGGAGGGAGTGGGGGTCTCGCTGGTCCGGTGTGACCGTTGTGGGGAGTTTGAAGACTTGAGCCAGTGGAATTCTGCTCCTTATCACGAGTCTCTGGATTCTCTGCTAAAAGTTTGGAAACAGGGAGTTTAGTTCCAAGAAGTGCAGGATTTAAGAAATGCATTTTCTTTGGCTCAGTGTGAGGATAAAAGGAGCTCAAATGTAAAGCTATGAAACAATTTGTAAGTTTTGCAAAGTGGAAATCAGGATTTAGACTGAATATGGATTAAATGCAGCACTGGGGCTCATTCTTAAATTTCTGAATCCTTAGAAATCTATTTCTGCACACAAGTTTTTTTCCTACCCAGAGAGGTGGATGCACATACCTGGTAATTCATTGACAGGAGGTGTAGGTCTGACCGTCTGTCTCCTGTTAGTGGCGTTTACGCACATCCCCCGTCCCTCAATCAGAGCCTGCAGGGGTTTCGTTTCACCTGGCTGAGGCTGACAGGTCAGTCCGGACCCGCATCTCCCGGTGTACACCCCGCACGGCTGGCCGAAGCTCAGCGCGCATGTCATGCAGCAGCCGCAGCCCGGTTCGCGGACCTTCTGCGCGCAGTCCTTGGGCAAAGGTTTGCACAAAAGGCGCGCTTCAAGATCGCAGGGCTCGCATCGGATAACCGGTCCGTTCGCACCTGACCTGCAGGTGAACAATGCCGCGAGAAAAGTCACGCAAATTGCGGAAAAATAGGAATCCATCATGGTGAGAGAGGCGCACGGGAGGATTTAATACGCAACAAGGAGGAGCACCGTCCCGCTGTGGGCGAGTTTCCACTGGTCAGCTTCTCATTCACATAAAGCCAGCGGACAAAGCATCTCAATATATAGACCCCAAAGACTGAAGTCACACCCCCAGACGGCTCGTGCTCTGATGGTGAATTACTCCTTTATTAGATCAGAACCATTTGTTTTAGTCCCATTCACCCAGAACATGTTAGAATAACTTTAATTACATCTTTAAAATAATTATTTTTAACAGAAATGGAATTAAAACATATGAGGTCCTAATTTTCTACATATTCATAATAACTTTTAATATATTAATCACTCGTTCTGAAATTTAAAATGATTTTAAAAAGTTCCAAAACATAAAAAAGTATCATCTAAAGTTTGAAGTGGCAGCACCTTTCATCTGTTATGTGTCCTTTCATCCCCAGGGGGCGTCAGTAAGTTTATGTCACCCTTAAGACAACTTCCTCAACTTGACAAATGTTCAATAACAGGTTTGATCTTTGTGACCCTCTAAGGTTGTGGAGCTGCAGGTCAGCAAATAGATGGATTGCTGACTGACCTTTAACTTTACCATGTTAAAGATGGTGGGGGGACTGCTGCATTGCTGGAATCCATCATTTCCTGATCTTAGCCTTTCAATCAATATTTGCAGAACATTTTGTTATTTTTTAAATTACATCCAATTTAAATTCCATTGACACACTTCACCATAGACGCATCATACAACGGGCAGGAAAAATCACCTTGGATCCCTCTCACCCTGCACATCATCTGTTCACACTATTGCCTTATAGACACAGAGTTGTAAGCATGTCATGCTGCACCGGAAACAAATTCCACCAACTTGTTGTGTGGTCATTAATAAATGAATCTGAAAATCTACATATAAGTTGTGTGCAACTGGCATTGACCCCAATACTGTTGACCAAGAACTGGTCTACGGAAGAGGATTAGGGCCACTGAAAAGAAAAAAAAGAAAAGAAAGAATTATTTCTTTCTTTCAAGTCAGAAAAAAGTCAGAATTCTGAGAAATAAGTCAGAGTTCTCTTCCTTTTCTTTTTTTTCTTTTCAGTGGCCCTAATCCTCTTCCGTACTGGTCAAATTTTTTAGGATTTTTTTTAGGATTTCTGGTACAAAAAACAATAAAACCTCCATAGAATGAAAACTTTTTTTTTATTATTGTTGGGTCTTGAAGTACAATTTTTTTCATGAATGGAAATCGAAGCAATTTGTGGCTCAATATTCTTATTCAATAAAGATATTACTAAAACAAAAGTAAAAAAAATGCATTTGTTCAATTGTACTTAAAACATTGCAGGAGGGTTCATTCTACTTTATCCACCTCACTTCAAAATGTAAAATCATATACTTGATACATGAAAAAATACTAATTATTTATAGAACAAATAGTTGTAAAACTAGAGAAAGTATATTGTTCCTATATCCCATACCGTCAGTCTAGTGTTGAGTGTTTTATGTAACATATTTTAAAAAGCACCTCCATTCACACATTTGTCTCTGAAGTTAAAACTGACATAGCCGGGCTGGTTCTGTTAATTTGTCTCTTCTAAAAAGCACAAGGACACGTACCACGCATGTAACTGAGAAAATTCCAGAGTAGCATTTTTTAGTGCTACTATTACTTGGTCACAGGTGAAAGACGACACACAATGTCCCAAAGACGTTAACAGAAAAACAGCAACAAGGTTTAAGTCACTTTGTTCCTTGGAAGTTTCTGGGACGTTGGTGTCAAATCTTTTGCCACTGAGGCCTGGCACACCGCCATCTGTTAACAGACAGATCTACAGCAGAGCAATGCTCGTGGAATGCCAAACATTTGTTTCATATGCCAGAAAAAAAAAAGATGGCTGATTTTCCTCCCTTTCCTGCATTCTTAGCTCTGTGGAAGGGGCTCTCTTAGCCACCTGTGCATATTCAGCATAGCAAAGGAGAGCAGGAGTAATGTACGTTTGGAATGTCGTCCCGCAGAGCAGCCACTCAATAAAACGGGAGTGTGAAGAATGTGCTTTTGCACACACAGGATATTACTGTACATGTGTTTAACATAACCTGCTGTCAGGGGCTGCGATGGCCAACAGCAACAGCTTTTCCAATCTTAATCCAGAGCAATTTTCCACCTCTTTAAGGCGATTTGGACAAATCCGATATACTAAAGGCTTGTGAGAGAGCTGCATTCGCTCTAGAAGTCATTCCTGAATGAACTATGTGATTTATACCTGTACATTTTCTCTTTTTCAGCCATTCAAGCCTTTCTCAGGATCAGTTAAACCAGCCCTAAATAAAACATAGCTGGTGATTGAACCAATGTATGGGGTCAAAATGGGCTCAGCTCCATGTAAACTCGAAAAAATAAATTGTAAATTCAAACAAAATTTGAAAACTCGAAAAAAGAAATTGTAAATAAAAACAGTAAATAAAAAAAATAAATATAACTTTGAACCTAAAACTGCAACCAAAAAACAAAAAACAAATTTCATTAAGGAAAACTAAATGAAACAAAAGTTGTGGCCGAGTTTACGTTTCTCTTCCTCCTCTGCTCTCAGGCCTGAGTTTACGTTTCCAATACTTTCTTTTCGTTTACGAAGCTGAGCCTGATTTCACATGGGGGGGCGGGCTTTGGGCTCATTGGCTGCATGGGAAATGAATGACAGCTGGGTGAAAGCGCTTAGGTTTGACGTCATTCCCGCCCAGGTCGTGTTTCTGTTGTTAGCTTATATATATATATGTATATATATGTCTTATATATACAGTNAAAAAATACTTTAAATAAGTTTGGATCCAGATTTTTTTTTGTGCACACATGTTAGAATTTGAAAAGTTTTAAGAAAACGGAAGATTTTGATTATATAGGGTTGTATTTATTAGTTTTCCCAGCTTTCATTTCAGCAAAAAGCCAAAATTCTCACCATTGTGACAACTCAAGCTTCAATCATCCACACCTGATTGAAATATTTAATCAAGAGGCATTTTCACTCCAGACCAACAAAGTTACAGCTGCTAAATGGACTCTCAACAGCAAAATGTAAGTCTGAAGTATGTGAAAAAGCAAAACTCTTAGTGTTTATCATAAATTGATCTGTGTTGATATTCTTTTTTTCACAAAATGAATGCAAATGATGAGAAAGCAGCCCCTTTTGGAGCCAATTGAAGAGGAGTCAGAGCATGAAGATGAAACGGTGAGAGGCAGAGCAGATTTAAAGCTTCAAGTGGGAGTAGAGACAGAGGAAGCACTGGCAGAAAATTACAGGGAAGAGGAGGAGGAGGATGTTCCGCTGAGGGTTCTGAGACCAGGACGGCGCTCCGTTTCCATTCGCCAGAAGAGTCTCGGTCGGATTTTGTCCGACTACAGGTGGAGAGAATCGGAAAATTCACAGGTGTTAGAATTGAGTGGCGAGTCTGCACAAGGGCAGAAGCTGGGAGACGAGAAGAAATTTAGTGAGAAGTTGAGAAGAAAGGCAAGAATACCCAAGAATTGGAATATTTCCACCTTCTTAATGCATGGAAAGGTCATAAAAATTTGCTTCTGAATTTTTAAGGCCTCCAGAATCTGTCGGACTAAACAAGCACCACCTAAACCTTCAAGGAGGAAGAAAAAAGAAGCCCGAGCGAACATGGAGGTAGATTATTTGAATGCAGATTATTAAATTATTAGATATGTTAGGCACTGATGATGTTTTAAACGTTTCAAAGGTGAAGGCATTTCCAGACTGGGTGGTAAACCTGATGGTCAACATCGAAGAGGCAACGACTCATCAACTCCTGGTTGAGTAACAATCACAGGTGTTACAGGGTTGGCACGCATCATGAGAACCAAGAAATACACTAATCCCATCTTAAAATCACCAGGATTTGTTTGTTTTGCACTCAAAGTAAATCATTCCTCTAGTTTCCCAGGCAGGTATTCATGGTTTGTTAAAGATTAAATTCTCAGTATGCCCTAAATTGATATGCTTTTTCTATTTTGCAAACAGTTTTTCAAAGATGTTTTACTTCTCACTTGCAAATAAAATGTCATTTAAAACAAAAGTGAAGTTGCTTTCTTTAAATTCATGCAGCAGTCAAATTGTCCTTCTAAAAAAGCTTCTATGAAATGGCTCTTTTACAGGAAATTGACCCTAATCTGCACAATTTTAAAGGAACAGTCCATTATAAGCACTGCAAACCAACTGAGAATTAGGCAGCATCTTCTGGAATTTTAATGGAGAAACCCAGTTTTTGTTTTAATGTTTTGATAACCTGGATGAAAAATCTACACCAGCTTTGGAGTTCTGAATTGTGATTTAAAAATATTCAAATTCCAAATGAGATGTGATGAAATCTTTGGATGACTGTCAAGGTGGTTTACCATCTGAGTTGGACTGGGACAGCGTGCAAACGGCATGCACCGGAATGATTGTGGCTCATGGAGCTCTAAGAGGAACTCTTGGAAAAGGATGGTGACCTGCCCAGGCTGTTAGAATACAGGAGGCTGTGTGTTGGAGAGGTGAATCCCAACAGAAAGTGGGTCAAGCTGCAACACAATGACCCCAAACAAGCTAAACTTATCAAAAACAAGATAATGTAGGAATGTTTAAGTCAATGTTACAACTTTAACCCACAGGAAGCAGGCAGATTGTAGAAGACGGTCAACGTTTTTTAAATTAAAGTGAAATCAAAGAAGGAGCTGAATTAGTTTAGATTAATGGGTAAAAATGACATAATTGAGTTATATAAATAGATATTAGATTATTTTCAGATCTAATTGATGAAATGAGTTATTTTTTGTCTTTCAAGCTCAGTCTCATGTTGAAATGATTTTAAAGGGGAGTTTGGACATTTTTTTAGTGTTTTTCAGTGAAAAAGTGATTGTTTGAAAAATCTGAGAAAATTTAATTGCAAGAGTTAATTATTAAACTAGATGGGATTTAACCTTCTAAAACGACTCAAATCTAAAATTTCCAAAGTGTTTGATGTGAAATATTTATTATAAAATGGCCTGTATTTGTATAGCGCCCTCTAGGGTTCTACAACCCCCCAAAGCGCTTCACAACAAACTCATTCTCACATTCACCCACTGATGGTGATGACCTACACTGTAGTCACAGCTGCGAGAAGTGGGTGACAAGAGGGTCCTGACAAAATTTAGATCCGTGCTGGGCCACGAGTCACACCCCCTGCAGGACGACCTGTGTGCCCTGGAGAGCAGCTTCAGTGGCAGACTGATCCACCCTCGCTGTGTGAAGGAGAGATACCGCAGGTCTTTCCTTCCTGCAGCTGTTAGACTCTATAATGGTCAATCCTAATATGTAACACATACATCTGTAACATACCACTAAAATGTGCAATACTTACTACTACTACTGTTATTATGTGCAATAATGATCAAACTCACAATTCAATACTTTTTAATTCAAGTTATTTACTTAAATACTTTTGTGTGATATTGTTTGTGTACTACTCGTATTTTACTTTACTTCACCTTACTTTACTGTACTTGTGCTGTTACAATACTGCAATTTCCCCACTGAGGGACAAATAAAGGTATTTATGCTGTTTCTTCTTTGAAACCCAGTTTTCTATTTTTATTCATTTTTTAATTGCTGAAGGTTACAATAATAGCCTACTGCCTTTGTGTATTTACCTGTATTATTTTTTCCTATTCTCTAAGTGTATGTGCTGCCTTAACGAGTGAATTTCCCCACTGTAGGATCATTCAAAGGAATGGCTCTAAAATGGATAACTACTTATTTAAATGACAGACAACATGTTCATATAAACAACATTAAATCTAAATTATGTAATATAATTACGGTGTACCACAAGGTTCAGTATTAGGCCCTAAACTATCTATTATTTATATAAATGACATTGTCTCTATATCTAATATATTAAAATGCACTTTATTTTGCAGATGACACAACACATATGTCTATAACTGCATTTGCTTGAAATATTTAGTTTGAGCTTTTTTAGATTTTAACCTTAAATCCATTCTGGAAAAGACCCCAAATGTATTTACGTGGACTTCTCCTTGGGAGTTTCTCCCCATATCTCCTAACTGATCTGTAACCTACCCCATAAAAAATAAAAAAACAGTCTTCAAAAAGTACCAACTATTCCTATACGATGTAAAATCTAAAACCTCTAGCCATGACGATGCATATCTAATAGTTTAGCTCAATAATTTGACTTTGAGAATCTTCTCCATCGTCTCACAACAGGATGTTTCCGGGATCACAGCTTAAGATCAGTGTCTTCAGCTCCACACATCTGGCTTTTGTCATAGATATTTATGACAAATACTACACCAGGGAAACAGCCAATTGCTGTCCTCCTTTGTAGACAAACATGTTGTGATTCTAGAGGAGAAATCCATAATGTCAGGGTTTTGCAACTCTCAACAGGAATGATTATCTTTTTTACGTGATGAGAAGAGCCTTCACCGTCACAGCTTAACAAAAAAATAAAAGAAAAACAGGATTTTACAGACACAACAACATCACAACGATCAGTCAGCACCACCTTTAAAGATAGACGTCTCTTTTTAGATATTTTTAATCATTTATTCAACTCCTAGACAGACGGTTTTATCATCAAAAAAACAGAGTTGTTTTCATCTCCAATCTCTTTATGTCCCAGAGTCAATATTGACAGCTGACCTTGTGATCATGGATCCACGCACGTCAAGCGGGGTCACCCGCTGTTTGTATTAACTCTGTCAAAAATATTTTATATTTGTGGTCACTGTGTCAATTATTAACCTCTGCTGAGGTCAGATCACAGTACAAATACGGCTGGTTCGCAGAAATCCCCCAAGAAGAAATCCAACAGTCATAGAGAGCACTTAGAGGGAATAAAGACGTTTTATCTGTAGGCTGAAAATGCTTGGATTTTATAAGATGCTGTTTGCAGCTGTGGCGTTGGCCGCCTTGGCTTTGGTGAGGTCGTCTCCGGTGGTGGGGCCCGAGCCCATCCGCTGCTCCCCGTGCATGCAACAGAAGCTGAATGACTGCCCCGCAGTCCCGGAAGGCTGCAAGCAAGTTCTGAGGGAACCTGGCTGTGGCTGCTGCATGGCCTGCGCTCTCGAGAAAGGAGCTTCCTGCGGCGTTCACACGGCCCACTGTGGTTCGGGTCTCCGCTGCACTCCCAGGCCGGGTGAGGCCAGACCACTCCACGCTCTGACCAGAGGACAGGGGATCTGCACTGAAGACGATGGCCAAGGTAGCTTCAAACGTTCCCTCTTTGAAAACAAACAGCTCACATGTGACTTTTATATTAAATGTGTTTTTTCTAAAAAAAAATCTCCACAGAAGAGGTGGAGGAAGTCCCAGATCATGGCTCCTTGCACTACCTGTTGGGGCTTAATCTTCCTTCTGATCAACAAGATGCTGCTGAGGGCCAAGAGAGCATCAAAGCTAAGGTCAACGCCATCCGCAACAAACTGGTGCAACAGGTGAGAAAAACAGGAAGTGTGAAATGAATCTTTGTTTCCACAAGAGGGAGTGCGTGAATCTGTGGAAGCATTAGGAGAAATAATAAAACATTGGTTTTGTTAACATGCAGATGTGACTTTTTTTTTAATTTTATTTTGAAAGGGTCCATGTCACATTGAACTGCACGCAGCCCTGGATCTGATAGCCAGCTCTCAGCAGAAACTAGGTGATAAGTTCACAACCTTTTACCTCCCCAACTGCGATAAGCACGGCTTCTACAAGTCCAAGCAGGTGAGTTCTTTATTTTAACTAAAGTGACTCACCTCCATGGAAGAGACTGCTTCTGAGTAACTGGGGGAGTTACATGTTACTCTGTTTCTGCTTCAGTGTGAGTCATCTCTGGTCGGACCGCCTGCCCGCTGCTGGTGTGTCTCATCGTGGAACGGGAAGAAGCTCCCAGGATCCAGTGACCTCACTGGCGATGCGGAGTGCCACCAAGAAGTCACCCACTGAGGGATGGACTCGCTCACAAACAAAAACAGACGCTCAATCCGGGAAAATGTGTGTTTTGTAACTTTTTACAAACTCAGTTGTCTAAAACTGTAAAAGCTCATATTATTTACATATCAGACTTATTTATTCTCAGTCACCTTTTATCTTTTTTGTATTTTTTAATATGTTTGTCCTTTTTTGCATCTGTAAATAACTCCATTACTCACAACAACAGGTCTACCAGGACAACTTAAGTTTTAACTAAACATCCCATAACTACCCGAGCTGCTGTGAAGTTTAGGACGGACTGATCGGCATTTGTCTACCTCTGTAGGTCTATTCTGTTATTTATTTGTGTGTGCATTTGCATTTTGGACTGGATTTTATGCAAATGCATTTTTGATGGAAATGTATCTATATTTTAATTATGGTTGTTTATGATTAAATTTGTATCAAAATGAAGTAATGTGTTCATTTCATGCAGCGGAGAGACAAAATAGAGATAAAAATAACGATTTTTACTGCCTTTATTAGGTAAAAATAGACTTTCAAGAGCTGGATTGTACATGCAAACATATTTACTCAAAAAGAACAATATCACTGGATACACAGAAGTCATTTATAACGGCAGACGCCTTGAATCTCAAGTATTTAGCTTATGCAAAGTGACGTTAAATCAGTAACAGCCACAAAGTAAAAGAAAAGTCTCTTTTTTAATCACCGTGGCTTTAAAATCCAGCATAAAAACCTTTAAATGCACGGTGCTGTTGGAGCTGCACAATCCCATCCAACTTCCTGTGAAGCTGGAAGCAACTGGAAACAATAAAGTTCATACAAAAGTAAGGCACTGCAAAAATCCGCACTTAGAAAAACTTCCTCGTCTCCAGACGCAGAGAGCAAATCACGAGCGTACAGTTATGGGTTACACAAGCATGCACACCTATGCAATGCCACGTAATTGTGCGTAAATGAGGAGCATGCTTATCACTCTCTGTGATGTGTCTTTTAGTGATTTTTTTTTAATCACCACTTTGAGGCCTCAGAAAAAGGAATTCTTGCAGAATTCTAAGCGTTACTTTGACCAGAAGCTGTTCAGGTGGAGTCATGAATAAAACAGCTTATAAAGAGTCGGTAAATTCCAGGACTTTCCTCCTAATAAACCCCCTCTGCTTCTTTTGCTCTGCCTCAGAAAAAAAGGTCCCAGAGGCAACAGATAGAAAACATCTACATATCAACCGAGCCATCTTTTAACCTCGCCTCCAATATCCTCAGCGTCTCCATTTGTTTGCAATTCTTGTTTACTCTCAAACCTCCCTCCCTCCCTCCCCGTTACTCCAGCTGTCTTTCGGAGTTGTAGAACTGGATGTCTCCTCTCTCCTTCCCGTCGAATCCTGGCAGGGGCTGTCCGTATTTGTCCACGCACCAGCAGAAACCTCGCTTCTTCCCTTTGGACGGACGGCACTGAAAGCACAGCGAATGTAAAAACGATCAACATTTACAAGGACTGAACACGTTTGTCGCTGAAGTAGAACAGAGCAGTTAAGAGGCATTAATGGTCGGATTGTGCTGAGTCAACGCAGCCGTGGCCATAGCACGCTGCGGTATTTTGATCCGCTTTCACGGTCCACCTCCTGTTACAGACACGTATAGAGACCTTTAAGGTAAACAGAAACCTGGTAAAATATTTACTTAGTCCCGTTTGTGAACAACTGTGAACCGAGATCTATTTTCAGAAGCTGGTGGCCAGAACGAATCATCTGTTGCTGATTATACCCCACAGCTCCAAATTATGGGTACTACAAATGACTTACAGAGTCTGTGGAGCTACCCAAGGGCTGTTATTTTACTGCCAATTTTACTAAAGGTCAACCTTCGCTCCAGTAAAACATGCAGCCATTCATTTCAAGGGCTAAGGGAACTGCACCGCTGCTCCACAGAGGGGTTAGGGCTGATCAGGAAGACACAGTCCAAAATTTCAGAAAGGATTTCACTGATGAAACTAAACATGTATTTATGAGATCAGTTTTAAAGATGCACTTAATTTTTTAGCATTTAGCATTAAAGTCCTGCACGTGGTGTGATTAGAAGCACCTTTAGCTGGTTCTGATGAGATGATTGCAGGTCAAACGGAGATTGCGATTCAGTCGAGCAGGAGCCCCGACTGCCTCCGTGCGAATGCGTCAGAACCACTCATTTATTACAACCCAATCGTGGGTGAACCAAGCGAGCTGGGGATGGCTGCAGCTCTATTTCTGTTCTGCCTCTCAAAAGTCCAGCAATTATGGGGCGAACACACGGGGTGCCAGCGGCCACCTTGACGTCTGTCTCCCTGGGAGGGGAGGTAAGACAGCCGTCGTCCCAGCCGTCAAGCCTGCTGGGGTTTGGCCCCTGCGGTTCCTGTTTCCAGAGTCAGTGGCTAAGATCTGCCTCGCTGGTGCGGTGCAGTGACGAAGGTCTAATAACTACTGATGAATGCAAAAGACAGCAACAGAGCTGCCACTGGTCTGCAGGAAATCCCAAGGTTTGACTCACTAGTTGAGCTTTTCGATCACAATTAACGCAAAATGGAACAAATGTTGGGTAAATCTGCATGATTTTTGATCAACGGTGTCTTGTCTTACCTGTTTTTTCTTATAGAAGCCCTTCTTGTCACAGTTTGGTATGCGGAAACCTCTGGGGTTCAGGATGTTGGCTATTTTCAGGTTGCTGAGGATGCTCTCAATCTCTCTTTGACAGGGACCCTAAAGCAAGAAGAAACATGAATAATTGCATAATCTTCAGCTCCACTTGTGAATGCAATCGATGACATTTACACCATTAGCTTCATTTGGTCAAATCTTGACGCTGACGGTTTTGCGAATGAGCTAAAGCTGACCCACGCTGCAGAGCGCTCTGCCGCGCTGTAATTCCTCAACAATGCTGGAGGCGACTTAAAAAGAGGTGAAATGAACTCATCTGACTTGCAGAGGGGCTTAACAGCTCTGAACTCTTAAATGCAACACAAAGGATGGGGAACAAATTGAATGCAAACAGCTCAAAGATGGAGCCAAAAGGCTTGATCTCAAGTCCAAGTACAGCAGTCACTAATCAGAGAAGCCAGTCAAAGCCCATTACTAAAATGTGCTCACTTCTCCGGCCAACGCCAGATCAAAATAGCAGCAGTGCTTCCCAACAGGCACTCACATCAGCCAATCCATCATTCACTGGCTCTCAGTACGGCCAGCACGCGGACGCCTTGTGGCCAAACAACCGCCTGACCCAGGTCAGCCGCAGGGCCATGGTACATGCCTGCTGCCATGTCACTTCTACTGCTCCAGATCCCTGCCAACCGCTAGCCCCGCCATCCAAATGTTTTCATCACCCGCAGGGGAGGGGGCAGAAAAACCCCAGAAACACAGAGGAGAAAAACATTCCTCTAGTGTGTTCAGATGACAAAAGAAAACAAAATGTTTGTGGTACTTACATATTCAGCCTCCTGTTTGGTTTCTAGAGCAAAGTTTTGTTGGTTAGTCAGGACCGGTCCTGGGAGATCCTCCGTTTTAAAGATCTGGGTCCTCTTCTGCTGTTCTTGTCTGAGGATGTCTGACTTTGTAGGGGAGTAGGGGGGAGGGAGTGGGGGTCTCGCTGGTCCGGTGTGACCGTTGTGGGGAGTTTGAAGACTTGAGCCAGTGGAATTCTGCTCCTTATCACGAGTCTCTGGATTCTCTGCTAAAAGTTTGGAAACAGGGAGTTTAGTTCCAAGAAGTGCAGGATTTAAGAAATGCATTTTCTTTGGCTCAGTGTGAGGATAAAAGGAGCTCAAATGTAAAGCTATGAAACAATTTGTAAGTTTTGCAAAGTGGAAATCAGGATTTAGACTGAATATGGATTAAATGCAGCACTGGGGCTCATTCTTAAATTTCTGAATCCTTAGAAATCTATTTCTGCACACAAGTTTTTTTCCTACCCAGAGAGGTGGATGCACATACCTGGTAATTCATTGACAGGAGGTGTAGGTCTGACCGTCTGTCTCCTGTTAGTGGCGTTTACGCACATCCCCCGTCCCTCAATCAGAGCCTGCAGGGGTTTCGTTTCACCTGGCTGAGGCTGACAGGTCAGTCCGGACCCGCATCTCCCGGTGTACACCCCGCACGGCTGGCCGAAGCTCAGCGCGCATGTCATGCAGCAGCCGCAGCCCGGTTCGCGGACCTTCTGCGCGCAGTCCTTGGGCAAAGGTTTGCACAAAAGGCGCGCTTCAAGATCGCAGGGCTCGCATCGGATAACCGGTCCGTTCGCACCTGACCTGCAGGTGAACAATGCCGCGAGAAAAGTCACGCAAATTGCGGAAAAATAGGAATCCATCATGGTGAGAGAGGCGCACGGGAGGATTTAATACGCAACAAGGAGGAGCACCGTCCCGCTGTGGGCGAGTTTCCACTGGTCAGCTTCTCATTCACATAAAGCCAGCGGACAAAGCATCTCAATATATAGACCCCAAAGACTGAAGTCACACCCCCAGACGGCTCGTGCTCTGATGGTGAATTACTCCTTTATTAGATCAGAACCATTTGTTTTAGTCCCATTCACCCAGAA